>JARHVA010000090.1:7335000-7337500 GCA_037957365.1 Torreya grandis | reverse complement strand
CAAGCGATATTGGAAATTATTTTTGAATTGTTCAAGTATGGTTGTTGCATGTGTTTTATATACGCTTAGAAACACATAAGATCAAATTCTAATATTTTGGAATGGATTTTTAATATAAGTGAGATAATATCATGCATTGGTGATGCCCAATATGTGGATCATTGGATTTGATTCATAGTATGTCTATGTCATTTGTAATAGTATGTGATGTGAGTGTTCCATCTGAACCATTAACTCATCCATCTTTTATGTCATAATTTATAGCATATATTTCAAATAACATCTCATGTTTCAGTATGATGGTAGGAAAATCATAGATGAGTAACAACATGGTTTTTTTCATTCATATACAGTTTCTTATTCATCAATTCCATGGATAGTGATATTATTTCTTTGCATGATAGATAACATCGTAGCATTGTGTTTGTTAACATCATAATTTATATAAAAAGGACAGGAATGTTGGAATGTTAGGTGCAAGTCATAAATAATTTTGATTGATATAATTTTTCATCATGAGTTTGAGATGATGTGCAAAAATGGTTAAAAACTATTATGAAGTTCTTGTTGTTTTGATGCATTGTTGTTTACATTTCATAGATTTTTACATTAATTTTCAAAAAGTCATATGGAATAAGTTCATCATTTAGTTTTGGATATTCAAATATTATAGAATCATGTACAGGTTGCACTTGATAAAACTCTCCACATTAAAGTATATCTAAATTTCCAAAATAGTTTGTAGGAATTTCCATTATATATCACACCCTTTTGTCTATTAGATATAATAAATGTGAGCCTACTAAAGATATTTCATCTATAAAAAGGAGTTGTTCTTTGTAGTGATTTTATAGTGTGTCAAGTGTATTATAAGTAAGTGGAATAAGTTTTGATTTTTAAAAGGTATAAAGAATGCATAGTGTAGTGTTACTCCTCCAATATTGTATGTTTCTTTTCTAGTGTATGCTAGTACTAGTCCTTTTGGCTTAAGTGTATTCGTGTCAATGATTTTATATAAATAGAGTAGTATTTCATATATCAATTTTGCTATGTATGTCTTCCCTATGCCAACACCTCCTATTAAAAATAGTTAAAGTGGTTTTGTGGATTCATTCATTTTTTCATTGCTATATCTTTTACAATTTCTTGTTGTTCTTTATTCAAAGATATCCTTTTGTAATATTTATTGTTGTCAAATATAAATAGGTGTTTGCCTATTTCAAAAGGTTTTAGATTGTAACATTTTAATCTAAGTCTTGGAAGAAATGTAAATCACATTTTAGATCATAGTTTTTATGGGTGGTTACATTGTTTTCAGGGTTCAAAATTATTGTGTCAATATTGTTATTGTCAAATTCAGTGTTGTCAGCAATTTCATCTATGCCTCCCCAAGCAGATTTTATGTAATAAGTATATTAAACTTCATTTTGCTATGTGTATTTTTCATGGAATAAATATTTATAACTCCATGTTTTGTAACCACATTTTAGATTGTTTTGATTTTATTTGAAAAGTACATATAATAATATTTTTTCTTTGCAATGATTTTCAATGTCAATATGTTTATTATATTTGATATATCCAATAACATGGGGTCTATATTTTGTTCAAATTTTACCCTTTTTTCTATTCAAAGACAAATTCAAAAAGGTAAATTTATACTAATGCTTGTGATTGTTAAACATAGTAGTCTATTAAATATTTACATAGTATGTTTTCTGATTCAACTGGTTTGTGCCTCAAAAAATTTAGAGGTTTTAGGATAAATGTGTGTTGGTCTGATGGAATTATGTTTATGAATATGAATTTTCCTATAAGAATTATTCAATGAAAATGATCCAAAACTCAAAATATTTGGTTGAAAGATAATTCAAGAAACAAGAATAACACAATAACAATAATGCTATCTCTAAGAAGAGATGTTTTATTCATTAAATTTATAGATCCAAACATATGCCTATCTCTGAGAAGAGATGTCTGATTTCCATTTTAGGTTGCATCTTCATTTATAAATGTTTTGAAGGTAGGAGGATGTGGAAGGTCACCAATATTGAGGGAGATTAGGTGGTTGGACTTCCACGATTTACAACAATACAAAATTTGAGGAATTACTATTTTTAGACTACACTACTAAAATTGAAATTTAGGGCACTTCCATTTGATTTTAAAGGGTAAAAAACCATCTCTCAAAGATCAATTCCATCTCATGATGCTCCCCTCATTCTTATCTTTCCAACGGTTCAAACGGGGAGTCAAATAGAGCTATGGTGCAAAAATTATGGCTCCCAAAAGTTCTGCCACCAATTGGGGTAGAACCATCACCCGAATTGTCACCTGAAATATTGCTTGGATCAGACAATGACAAAACTATGTGGATAACTTGTTGAGCAGACATTTTTTGTCTATTAATTAATTAATGTATTTCTAAGGTTGTGTATCATTTTTATAGCATTTATATTTGTTTCTTGATGTTGTGTAGGGATTCGTTTAAATGATTTTT
>JARHVA010000090.1:7320000-7330000 GCA_037957365.1 Torreya grandis | reverse complement strand
AATGTTCATAAGTAATTGAACATTCAATACATGATAGGTTTTTTGACTTTTAAGTCGATTACCTATATAGAAAACTAAATATATTACAAAGACTTTGATACAAGAAAGTAAAATATTAATTGAGTAACTAACCAAAATAAATTTTCTTTTGTTACTCAATAGTCGCACACTGGTTTTTTGTTTTCCTATTAATACTTGAATGCATTATCACTATGAAGAGGAAACATAAGTATATGTATGTTGGATTATTGATTGCCTATTTGATTTGTTTAATGTAGACATGCAAAATGAATGCAAGAATGAAATTTAAATATTAATAAGTGAATTGAATAAAAAATTTATAAAAGATTGTATAAAAGTGTAGACAGTAACCTAGCTCTTACCACTTCTAACATGCATATCAAATTGTTTGAAGTAGTAATAAAGAACTAATGTTATTGATAGATAAAGTTGAAACAAAGTTGTAAAGTGTCTCTATTTCTTTGTGATTCAATAGAAAAACAAATCTTATTGATGCAATAAATTATTTCTTGTGCAACATCATTGTGAACATGTGCAACGGATATTGTAGGGAATAGTTTTAATTGAAAGTACATTAAACTTTTAGGATGGATGGTATATGACAATAAATTTCATGTGACTTAGATATTAATAGATGTACCTAATATTTGAATACATTTCAAAAGTGAGAAAGGAAAATATAAATTAGTTTGTTAAGTATCTCAATTTCTTTGTGATGTTAGAGAAAAATAAATCTCGTAGATGCATTACATTATTTGCTATGCAACATCACTATGATAATATCCAACTAATTTTAAAAAGATTTTTTAATTTAAAGTACATTTAATTTTTAGAATGATCAGTATATGATAATAAATTTCATGTTAGTTAAATATATATTATAAATCTAAGATTTTGTGATATTAATGCAAAACAATGTCTACTTTCCTAGGGTAAAATGAATTGTAGATGTTGTCTTAACTAGACCATGTCATTAAGTCTCATATCATATTAGTTTTCACATTTTAAAATATACAATAGTATGTAGTCCTAAAATATCCCAGGCTCTAGTTATGTCAAGATCTTATAACAAATATCAATCTACAATGTAAAATTTTGATTTTGGTGTTTTTTATATGATAGTCTAATTACTAAATATTAGTGGATTTCCTTTTTTTTACTAACTTTTTACTGACTTGGTGCTCTCCGTAGTATTTGACTCATCAAGGCCTTTAGATGGATCAAATCATGCCACATGGCATCATTGGATTCACCCAGGATCTTGGGGGACTTTTGAACTTAGTTATTTTATAGGATTTTTCTATGGACCTTCAGAGCCCCAAGATGAGTAATGTGACATCATTTTGGGGACCCAATAGCCCTAGTATCACAATAAAGATGGAAAATCTTAGGGGATTTGGGACCCTAAAATGATGTAATGTGGCAGCATAGCGATGACCCAGTTACTCGAGATGTAGCAGTGGAGGTAGTCGATAATTGAAGCTCGTCAAGCTCTCATAATTCTAAGATTGCACCACATGGCATAATCTTAAGAACCTGAGCACCTGGGTAACACTGAGAGCTATCTAGGGGCTTCTAAAATTAGTTGTTTCATAGGATTTTATTGTATGCCTTTGGATTTATGAGATGATGCCACATGGCATCATCATGGGGGCCAAGTCTCTAAGGAAGAAATAGTTTCAAAGGCCTCTAGAGCCTTGAGATGATTCCATATGGCATCATTATGGGAACTCAATAGCCCCAATAGTATAGGGACCATGGAAAATATTTGGGGATTTCTATCCCCATGATGATACCATGTTCCATCATTGCATGACTCAGGCATGTAGAAGATAACAACCATAGAAAAGCCTTAGGGCTATGGAGCCCTATGATAATGCCACATGGCATCATTGTGGAGACCCAAACACTAAAGAGGTCATCACCATGAAAAATCCTCATGACTCTAGATCCCCTTGATGATGACACTTGGAATCATTACAGGGTTTTGGGCACCTAAGAGGTAGTAGTGTCATGGACCTCTAAAGCTTATAATGATGCCACATGGCATCATCATGGGGATCCAATCACTCAAGAGATACTAACTATGGAAAATCCTTAGGGCTCTAAATCCTTATAATGATGTCACATGGAATCACATGGGGACCCAAGCACCTAGGATGTAAAAGTGTTGTGGGCCTCTAGAACCTTGAGATGAGGCATCATCAAGGGATTTAAACACCTAGGAGTTAGTAGTGTCATGGGCCTCTAGAGTCTTGAGATGATGCCACATGGCATCATCATTGGGATCCATTGGCCTTGATAATGCAATGACCATGGAAAAGCTTTGGAACCCTATAATGAAGCCATATGGCATCATCGTAGGGACTCAGGTACCTAAGCATAGTAGTGGAGGTAGTCGGTAATTGAAACTAGTTGAGCTCCCATAATATTGAGATCATGCCACATGACATGATTATAAAGACCCAGGTGGTGTAGAGAGTAAACAAGAAGCCTCGAGGCTTTGGAAAAAGTAGATAGTCAAGAAAATGCCACATGACCAAGATTTGAAGACCTGTGAAACTCACCAAAGAAACAAAGTGAATCTTGAGTCTAAGTAATAGATTAATATGTCAATCAAAAAAATAAATTGACTAAGTTTTAATAGAAATCCAAAATTTAGACCACATATAATGGCCTACATTTCTTTGAATTCTTGAAAGACTTAGCAAACTTAAAACGTTTGATACCACTATGGTAAACTCTGATCATCCAAAATGAAGATACTTGGTAGAATCTCGATGAAACAGGAGATTTTTGTAATTCAAAATCCCAAATGAATAATAATACTAAAAAAATATTACAAGAGTAATTTGCAATAAATAACATTTACAATTGTAATAAAGCTACAAGTATATGGACATCTATAAAATTATTTATTATTAATATGGAAAAATTCAAGTAAAACTATATAATATCATCATAATATGCATTTATAGATTTTTTATTAGCTTAAAAAAATAGATAATCAAAAAGTGATTGTCATTTGGCTAAAAAAATCAAAAATAAATTATATATGCATTTATTAATTAGTACATATTAATATGGCATTTGCACACATGTCATTTGGCTAATTTTTATTTTTAAAATTATATATTATAATATTATTAAAAAAATTATAGGACTTTTTAATAAATAATATTTAGAGTTGTATACAGTTTGTACATTGCATTTATTTACTACCTTATAGTTGCATTGAAGTTAATGGAATATTCTTAAATAAGACCTAAATAATATACTAATATTTATGTATCAAACTATAGGAAAAACTTTATAATATTATCACAATATTTTTTTTTTAAATGACTTGTTGAACAAAAACAATTAATTTAAAAGTGATTCCTATTATCTCTGCGTTGGTAGGGACAATAATATATATTACATTTTAATATTAAGTATTATATTTTGAATATATAATTATATAAATATATAATAATTATATATTTACATATTTATTATATTATATTAATATAATATAATTAATATATATTATATAGTATTTAATAATATACATTAAATATTATATTATACACATATATTATATTACTTTAATCATATATATTACTTATTATAAAATTACTCAAAATAGTTACTTACATACTCACCACCATTATTGGTGCATAAAATCTTGAAGGATTTACATAACTATTTCTCTACAAGCACTTTGAAGTCTTAAAAATGGTCAAAGACCTTTGATTTCTACCTAAGAAACTACACCCAAGTATACCTTGAATAGGCATCGAAGAAAATGAGCATGTAATTTGTCTTATTGAATGAAGGTTTTAGAAATGGGATAATAATGTCACTATGAATGATATCTAATATGTATTTATCTCTCTGTGATTTTCCCTTGTCATACTTATCCTTAGGATGCTTACCAAGTATGCAACCCTAGTAAACTCCATCAAAAAACTTAACTTGTGGTAACCTTGAAATCATGTCTTGATGACTGAGTTGCTCTAAGTAGTAATAGTTTAGATGGATGAATCATTCATGCCATAATTTTTTCACCTTATATCAATGAGTGAGTAGTGTAGTAAAGGGTTGATCAAGAGCAAAATGTGAGAAAGTATACAACTTGGATTGGTGATCTACTTTCTAGAATGCAATAATGGAGACACTGTTAGTAGATTAATGGATAAAGAGGGAACACATAACACATCATGAAATGTCCCATAATTCAATTCAATAGATCCAATCCCATTAAATTCTACATAAGTATCATCACCTAATAAAATGGAAGGCAAAGAACAAGGTTCCAAGAATGAGAACATGTCATGTGATGAAGCCATGTGGTGTGATGCACCAGAATCAATAACCCATGTGGAAGGTTGGGATTCAACTACAAGTGATTTTAGTTTCATACTATATTTGTCCTTAGAAAATACCCTTGTGCTAATGAAATCTAAGTGGAATAATTAGGAACACTAATATTTTGTTTTTTGAGCATTTTTTTTGGGTTGGTCAATCTACTTCTTCATGAATTTGGATTTATTATACCCATAATTATTGCAATAGCCATATGTGAGTCACTCTTTCTTAGATTTCCCATCTAAAGAGGAGGACATTTTTTATTATTTTAGCTTAGCATCAAATTTTTGACCCTTTCTTTTCTTTGGGTCTTTCTTATTCTATTTCTTCTTCTTACTACTGGAAGCCTTTTTTTTGTCATGACTCACAAATAAGGCATGAGATTTGGAAGACTTCAGTGTACCCATTTGAATGAGCTTGTCTTACTCCCAAGTCAAGTCAACAACAAATTCATCCATGGATGGCATTATCCATATAGTTCTAAAGGCACATTTGGTGGTGTGGTAGGTAGAAACAAATGTATAATAGTCAAATCCCAATTTGGCAAGGATGGAAAGAATCTATTGATCATCCTTTTTGTCAATGCCACATAGTTTCAACTATAACCTAAGTGATTTGAACTTTGTGAAGAGTCTTATATCATATCAAAGTCACCTAGGCTCAAACTGATGAGCTCATTTTCCAAATCATGATCCCTCATTTCATCTTACTTTCCAAAGAGTTTATCCAATAAGGTCCACACTTGATTTGGAGTTGTTTTAGATTTGATATGAACAAGTTAGAAGACATAGATAGTCACAAAAGACCATAGGATTCATCATTTTGGTTTTACCACGACCTTCTCTACATTAGGTGTTGGTTTTATTTTTGTACCCATCATGATTTGGTGTAAGCCTTTACTCCTCAAGAGGATTTGAACTTTGATTTTCCACTCATGATAGTTCAATGGTGTAAGAAGCAAAATGAAACTAAGATCCATGGTGTAGAAATGAAGTATTTACTAAATTATGTGTATTTTAGACTGGTAATGTAATACCCATGAATTTGTAGAGGTTCAAATTTACAAATCACAAGAATACCACCAATGTGAAGATATTTAAAAAAATTACACTTTCAAAAAAAATGTTCTCAAAAAATGTTTGAGTGTTCAAAACATTGAATCAGGTGCTAGAGTTAAGCCCCCACTAGTAGGAATCTAAATTTAATCCCACTTCATGTGACCACACCATATGACTAGGGGACTAAGGAGTAGATGAGGTCTCAACCATGTTTAAATCTACACATATAGTCCAACTAGCATCAGGAAGATAATCATCCAACCAATTCCAAAAGGATACCCTTCCACTATGTTATTAGACACATAAATATCAAGAATACTAAGTGATGGTCATTAAAGTCATATAGGGTCCACACATTTTGATAACTAGGATACAAACATGATGAAAAAGAGAGGAGACAATTAAAGTGATATCTTCCCCACTTCCCTATTTGTGATTAGACACCTAGTAGATTGCACCCAACCAAATCAAGCTAATAGTAGAGTTCAGATAAAAACCAAAAAAATAAATTCTTATTAACAAATAATTTTCATATTTGTAAAAAATAGGGGGTAATTTTCACATTGATTAAAATTGAATCTATGAGGACTAACACTCAGAAACATATAAAAGTATTAAACAATACATGGCTTAATATTTTTTGCTAGGTAACAGCTTTTGACTAGAGTGTGAACTAGTCTAGGAGACAATTGGGGGAGTAGATCCTTATGTATATGTATACCATATATTGCTATGTGTATACCAACAATTACTTAACAATGGCCACCATCAGCCTCAAAAATAACTAGCAACCATTAACAGCCCCAAGAATACAACCAACTTCAAGTTCCTTTCTAGAGATTTGATTCTAGGTAGGGATTAAAACAACCAAGCTACTTAACCAACTCACCCCCATCTCATTATCCTACATGGATTAATATTTAATAATATTTAAAAGTGTTAAATAAAAGAGTCTAAATATTTCTAAAAAACTCATATTTTTACAATCTATCAAATTTTATTGATATACTTTTTTTTAAAGACAACTTTTGCGTTAAACAACTATATTAACATTAGTATATTCAAATACATAGGGTGTTTAAGTTTTTTTTTCTAGCTAGAGACACTTAGGGAATAATGTATGGACATGTTTATTAACCTCTTTTTATTTATAACCTTAGATACTAAGCATGACTACCACCATTTGATGTGTGTTACCACACCAATCACATCCTAGGTGATTGCAATCATGATAACTATTTTGTTTTACAAACACAAAAGTGAGAACAACCTCTAGAGGAAGGGGACCAATTATTGGAAATGGTCTAATAATTGTGACCCCTATGGTGAAAGGATTTCTAAATAATAATCAATGTATTATTATTTAATTATGCATAAGTGATTGTGTATTTTTGGTCAAAGTGACCTATATATTGTGTTAGGGGTCTTATTATGTTTTGGATAAATAATATAAAAAATATGGACTTATATTTAAACTTTTACATACATATTATAAATAAATAAAAACCTATATATATATATATATATATATATATTTCAAAATAAAAAGCATCAGTATCCTCCAATATATTATATGTAATAGATACAACCAATAATCCATAAATAGGATGGTAAACAAAATATAGATTCAGTTAGGCTTTAAGAAAGAGACTTGCCATGAGGAAAGGCAACACCAACAGAAAGTAACTATGTTTACAAGGAAGCAATAGCCTCATCCCATTTTAACTGAGATAACAAAATAAATAAATGTATGTTGATTAGTCCAATATCCAATATCATAGATAAGCTCAACCATTTAACTAAAGAATATCTCCCTCTCAGTATGTGTTCCATCTTCTTACATGAATAACATGTGTAACTTACCTTCATAGGCTAAAAGCATCCTTGACCACCCCATATACAATGTTATTGTGTTCTTGGAAGAATTTGATGTAGGATATATGGTGGTAATGTGAATCAAGAGAAATAACTCTATTGATGAGGTGACACAGAATAATGTTATTGTACCATGTTAAATCATTCAACCAATCACAAGCTAAATTAGAGTATGAGTAAACTACTTAGGATGTTATCTTACAATCAATGGCAATGGTGAGAGCAAAGTTTCTAGCTTGAATTTATATAAAATTGTTATATTATAAACTGGTACCTTGTCTAAATTTGACATTTCATCCCTTTAAGTAGATGATGTCCCCAGGGCCACTCCTACCAAGATTTCCACAAGAAGCCCCATCATAGAAACAATGTGGTGTATTTTGGTCAATCAACAGGGTGTGGATAATATGTTGGGCCTTTAATTTTTGTTGTAGTGGAGGAAATCTAACATACTTAAAGTTTTTAATTGTGGATAAAATGAAAGATAACTTATTCTATAAAATAACTTCATTTCTAGTAGCCCAAATGGCCCAACTAATTTATAGGGGGAGGTGTAATAGATCTACAATAATTTATTTGTTCATTGTCCATCTTTCCTAAGTGTTAAGTAGTGTGTGACTAGCCCAAGTATGCCCAACTCCCTAAGAGGTTGTGGCATCCCAAAAAACCTTGGTGAAAGGGTAATGAATAAATAGGTGGTTTATAGTTTTAGAACTATCCTAACAAAGGTAGTAAAAGCTGGGACCACTCCATCCACTATGATGAAGGTTGTCTTAGGTAAGAATATTGTTGTGTAACACAAGCCAAAAATGTAGTTTTATTTTTGAAGGGGCATGAATATTCCACAAACCCTTCCACCACCATAGGTCAAAATGGCCATCATGTTGTAGCCAAAGGGATTGATAACCCAACTTCACTTTATAGTTGCCTCTATCATAATTATAAGCCCAACATAGTTCATCCTCCCTGTGGGTAAGATAGATGTCATTTATGGTAAGACTGGTATGATATCATCCCCAAATGAGAAATTATTGATCCATAAGTCCAATATCCTCATCACTCTTCCACATCATGGTCCATCTACCAATCTAGTAAGAATCATATGCATCATCTAGAGTGGTGATGTTTTGTATTTAAAGTGAAGCCTTAATAGTATCTAGAAACAAATAATCAATTGAAATACCAAATACAACATCCCTACCAATGTGTATTTTAGTATCATCCCTAAGGTTCCAATCAATATAAAACCCAATGGTATCAAATATATGGACCATAGCTTTCCAAAAAAGTGATGCACCAGAAAAGATTTTTGTGCATTGGCAAATCTAATCCAATATAGAGAGTGGTTGAAGGTATTTTTGGATTAATATATTTTGCTAGAGTCCTCATTTTGTTAAAATATGCCATACTCTTTTATCATCAAGAGATTTGGAAAATAGGACCAAATCCTTTAGTCCCCATGCATCATCAACCTTTGGTTGAGATAGGATGATATATTCGACCAGTGGAATACTATTGTGCTCCTTATTGCTAGACCATGGAAAATGTAGATAGAGTTTTCTGATTTTGTTAAGAGTCATCTTGGGGAGATAAGAAAGAGACAACTAGTAGACCAATATGACCTCAAGTATATGTTTTATCAAGATAAGTCTCCCTACCATTGAAATCCATCTCTAGCACCAATGGGTGATACACTTCTTTATCTTCTCAACAAGCCAATGCCAATCCTAGGATCTATAATCATTTTAATTCACATAGAAGCCCAAGTATTTAATGCATGCATAATAAGGAGTTGAGGAAAAGGGTATAAAATTAAAAATTAGGTTTTTCTGGGTAATGGTAAGGTGGAAAAAATAAATGGAAGATTTGTGTAGGTTGATAGACATCCCCATAGCAGATGTAAAAATATTAAGAATGTGGTCCAGACATTTGGCCTTAGGGATAGTACCATTCCCAAGGATGAGAATTGACTCAAAAAAAAAATATGTAAAATATAGGTATTGGAAGCCACCTTTATTACCTAGATGTTTTTAGCAGAGTGCTCATGGGAAATATGTCGACTAAGGGCTTTCGCAATCACGAGGAAGAGGAGTGGGGAAAGGGGACATCCTTGTCATAAACTATGGGATGGAGAGAAGAAGGTGGATGCAGACCCATTGATGAGGAAAAAATAGGAAACATATTTAAAGCAATATTCTAGCCAAAATATAAAATAAGGAGCAAACCCCACCTGAGTAAGGATTAGCCGAAGGTAGAGACAATTGACATAGTTGAATGAGTTAGAAAGATTAATTTTGAGAAGGAAAGTAGACTGGGCTTTTGTTTTGATATTATGTAAAGTCTCTTAGGAAGCACCAATGGCATCATAGATGTGTCAGTTATCTAAGAACTCAACTTGATTGAGGAGAATGGGCTTAAGTCAAGTAGTAATGATCTTATAAATGTAGTTGTAAAGGGAAATGGGGTAGTAGTATTGAAAGGTATAAAGGTTATCATCTTTATAGATGTTTTCAATGAAGGTAGAGGAAAAAATATCATGTATTTTACTGATGATATGTGATTCTTCTATGGCCAGTATAAAATACTTCATTATGAGATCTTAGAAACCAATGTAGAACTCAATTGTCCACCCATCCAGTCTAGGAGTCTTCCTAAGCTAAAATGTATGGAGTGGTTTTTGTAGCTCATCTATAGAA
>JARHVA010000090.1:6460000-6580000 GCA_037957365.1 Torreya grandis | reverse complement strand
TCATTCACACATTCAATAAATTTTTTAATACAAAAAATTAAGTAACAACACACCTTTAATTCATAATAAAATGATTCTTTTGATTACATAGACCCTTGTTTTATCTTGGTAAACTATCAACTTTGCTTGCAATCATGAAGTTATTCACTCTTTAATATTGTTATGACCTTTAATTCCTTATTTTTTGTAGGTTTGAAGTTTATCAAGCTGTTGAATATGTACTATACTTTTATTTTAGTATATTTTCCTAAGAATCTTCTTAAAAACCTTGTTCTCAACTTAGAAAATGAACTTTAATTAATGGGTTTATTAATATGTATAAATGAATAGCCTAGAGCATGCAACTTATAGAATATATATAGTAATATTAAAATCAATCATACATTACATCTACCACATACATGATAATACATGTAGGTATGCAGCCACTCATACATGATATCTTCCTTTGGTCGTGATACAGTCACTCATATTTGAGATAAATATAATTAATCACCCTAGTACGCTCCATTTATATTGGAATTATTTATGATCCAAAGTAATTTATTAGTTTGTTATGTTTTTGTTTATTTTGGGTTGGTTTCACCTATTAGTTAGTTTTGTAACCAACTCTTCTTTCTATAAGCTTTTTAAACTTACTATTGTACAAAAATAATAAGATGATTTTACATTGCATACATTGATTTTTTTTGTATCTATTCCTCCAATATCCGCAAACCATTAGTGGTATCAGACTCACTTATTAAAGGAGGAAACCATAGATTTGCATATGGAAAGATAGAGACATATATGGAGATTTTAGAGGGAAAAAATAAAACCTATGATTGGAAGTTGTGGCATTTTATCTAGCATAATCTAAACACAATTTTTCCCAAAATCATGATGCCCTATATTGTATTCTCTTATTACAGATGAGCAAGGACCTTGGGATTTGATATTACAATGTCTCTAAGCCAAAATCTCATTTCAAATACCTCCAAATAGTTCCATGTTTTTTTTTATTTTTTCCACAACTGGAGGTGAGATCATCACCATGTTTACTATGGGCCTCTTTCCTTACACAGACTAATTTTTAAAGCCTAAAGAAAGCACAAAGTAGACCTCCAAGGTGGAGTGATATACTATAAATAAGTGGCAATATGAACGTAGTCTACAAGTTCAAAACAAAATAAAAGGTCATTCCATATGTTTGAAAAGACTAGAGAAGTGTGGTGGACCCCATATCAAGTTCAAGTGTAATCCTCTAGGGTGCAATGCAACAGTAAATTTTTTTTATGTTTGTTTGTTTTGATTTATATAGGAGTACAAATTTACATGAGGTGAAAGATTTAATACATATTTAATTTCTCACATCAAGAAGACACAGGTCTTATATAAAATTTTACCTATATATTTTTTAATTGGTTGATGGGAAGATGGATAAACAAACTTTTATAAGTCACTTATAATAGAGAAGGTCAAGGGTTCAAAACCCATTCAAATATTTTTTGATAAAATTTTATTTTTGACCTTATTTTGTATTGAAAATTAAAATATTGGAGAAATAAGGGTGTAATAGGAGTTATAAGGTGTAATATTTTATTATAGGTCCTAATAATCTCTTATAATCAAAAGCTATTTCAAAAGTAAAGGAAAAACTTTGACAACATTCCTTATTTTTTTTATTTTGTACCATGGCTAAATTGTGAGCTTAATTTATGAAAATGGATACTTAGCTCCTAAAAATTATAAGGAATGGTCAATGAACATGGAAAATACATTAATCTTCAATAAATTATGGACATAGTTGAAAAGAAACCAACATTGCCCATTGATGCCACAAAGCTTACAAAATTTCATAGACATGACAAGTGTGCCCTTGTTTTATTAAAATCAACTTGTAGTGCACAAGTTATAATTCATATAGAGGTCATAAAATGTAAAGCTTGGAAAACATGGAAAGCTCTAAAAGACTTATATGATAAACAACCTGCTTATAAGAAAATTGACCTTCTTATGTAGTTTCTCAACATTAAACTCACAGATGATGAAGATGTTTTAGAATATGTGTCACGAATTAAGAATTTGAAACAAGAATATGGCACTACTAGTAGAAACATTGATGATGAAATTCTCATTTCTATTATTTTGAATGGCCTTAGTCCTAGCTACAATAACATTCTAGAAATGTTATAGCTTAGTGATAATCTTAACAAATCTACTTTTGATTCCATTTTTGAGTGGCTCACTCAACATGAGTGACAATTTGTAAAGAAGAAAGAAAAACCTACTAAGGAGGCCCACTATACCAAAATAGGTAATTCATTAAATGATCACAATATAAAACATTTTTTGAAGCACTGTCAAAGATAGAAACACTCTCTGTGACACACTTTTAGACATAATCATCACTCTAGACATAGGGATCATTCTAATTCTCTGAAGCATACACATAACTCTTGTTCTCTAAAGCATAGACATCACTCTAGTTATCAGAAGCATTAGCAATACCAAAAACATTCACATGGACACAAGCACAAGCATAAGTATTCTTCCTCATGTGGCTATTCTTCCTCTAGTTCTATTGGACATGAAAGAACATGCTACAATTATGGTGGTATAGGACACATCTCTATAGAGTGCCCCTCCAAATTGAGGTCCTTTAGATATTGATAGAATGAAGAAGTAAACATTGTTGGTCACTCTATTTACTTTGGTCACTCTTCTAGTCACTCTTCTGGCTATTCTTCTACATATTTTTTTAATGGATGGGATGACTATGAACTTTCTTACTCTGCAGTTAATAACTATATATTTTGAGATGGTAACAAACCCATCTTTTGTGAGATGCTAGGTTCAAGATTGGGATTTGATGTAGTAGTATTTTTTGTCTTGTGTACTTTGATTTCATAGATCTAATGTTGATATGATCTTTGATGTGGATAATTTCAATGATTTGTACTTGGTTTATTTATTGCATGACTTCTCACCTCTTGCTTGACAAAGGGAGCAGAGGATAATTAATATATTGGTTTTTAATCAATCCTTGGGGTTATGGTATTAGTCAACATTGAGTTGCTAGCATTTTTAGTGCTGAGTAAAGGCCTACAGGATATGTTGGCAATTATTGGGAATCAATTTGAGATGTGTCATACACATTACTAGGGTAATCACTTTTTGGATGGATTATGTGTGATGATCGATGTATTTGGATAGGGTGTGATCCTATTCTACTTTAGTGTGAAGATGATAATGGAATTGATTAATCCAAGATGCATAGTGTACTAGTTTCAGTTACATTAGATTCTACTTGGATGACTCATAGTTCATTGTTTCAGTCTTTCTATATCCCTTTGTATCAAGGGGCAATTTTTTGGGATCATTTATGATCCAAAATAATTTATTAGTTTGTTATGTTTTTATTTATTATGGTAGTTTCACCTATTGGTTAGTTTTGTAACCAACTCTTCTTTCCATAATATTTTAAAGCTTACTATTGTACAAAAATAATAAGATGATTTTACATTGCATACATTAAATATTTTTCTATATCTATTCATCTAAGATCTACAAACCATTAACCCCAAACCATTAAACAATAATCCTAAAACCCTAAGCATTGAAACCTAAACCCTAAACACCAAACCCTAAGCCATAAACCCTAAACCATGAACACTAAATAGTATACCTAAACCCTAAACCCTAAGCCCTAATCCCTAATCCTTGAACCCTTAACCCTAAGACATTAACCCTAAACCCAAAACAATAATCCATAAACCCTAAACTATTAAATCTAAACATATAACCTTAAAAAATTAAACCCTATACTTTATACACTAGATCCTAAAATCTAAAACCTAAACTTAGCCCTTAACCCTAAACCTCAAACCCTAAACCTAAAATCTTAAATACTAAAACATAAATCATTAACCTTATACCCTCAATTTTAAACACTAAACCATGAACAAAATTCCAAATCATGAACATTAAACCCTAAACACTTACCTGAAACCCTAAACCCTAAACCCAAAACCTTAACCCCTTAAATCTTAACCCTAAACTCTAATCTTGAAACCCTAAGCACTAAACCTTAAAAATTGAAATTTGAACCCTAAAACCTAAACCCATAACCATAAAACTTCAAACTCAAAACCATGAACCCTAAATCCTAAAACCATAAACCTTAAACCTTAAAACTTAAATGCTACAACCCAAACAACCAACCCCAAACACTAAAACATAAGCATTGAACCCTAAATCCTTCACCCCAAACCCTAAAATTAAACTTAAACCATGAATACTAAACCTATACACTACACCCAAAACCTTAAATCCGAAACCTTAAAACCTAAATCCCAAATCCTAAAATATAATCCCCAATCCATTAAACCCTAAACTTTAAACAATAAAACTTGAAGCCAAACCCAAAACCCTAAATCACAAGATATAAACCCCAAACCTTGAATAATAAACCCAAAATTAAAAAACTAGGCCCTACACCCTAAACTTTAATCTCTAAACCCTAAACCCCTAACCTTAAACCCTAAACCCTAACAACTAAGTTCTAAACCATTAATCCATAACCCTAAATTCCAAAAAATAATCCCTAAACTCTAAATAATAAATCCTAAACTCCAAACCTAAACCTTAAACCCTTACACTTAATCCCTAAACTCTTAACCCCAATCCTAAAAGCATAAACCATAAGTCATAAACATTAAATCCTAAACCAAAAATTCTAAACCTAAACCCAAAACCCAAAACCTTATAAACTAAACCTAAGTCCCTAAATACTAAACCCTTAACCCTAAACCCTTAACCTAAAACCATAAGCCCCAAATCATAAACTCTAAACCATAAACATTAAACCCTATACCCTAAACCTTTAGCCCTAATCCCCAAACACTAGATTTCAAAACCTAAATATTAAATACTAATTTATAAACCCCAAACCCTCAACCAAATCTCCAAGACCAAAACACTAAACCTTACATCCTAAACGCTAAACCTTAAGTGTGAAACTAGAAACCCAAAACCCTAACCCCAAAACCCAAAACCCAAAATCTAAACCCTTGGTCCCTTGAGCCATAAACCATAAATACCAAACTGTTAAGAATAAAATATAAATTTAAATCCTTAAATCCTAATCCCTAAGCCATAATACTAAAAATTGAACCATAAATGCCAATCCTTATACTCTAAACCCTAAACTGTGAATCTTGAACCATCAACCATAAACTTTAAACCCTAAATTTATAAATCCTAAACCTCTAACCATAAACCATAATATTGAGTTAACACATATATAGATAAAGGATAAGGGACATTATCTAAGACATATCTTGAAAGGATAGGGGTCATTCTCACTTGTATAGAGAAATGAGTGACTAGGTACATTCATGTAAAAGGCTTAAAGGTGGACTTAAGATGGATTCTTAAATAATTTTTGGGGTTTTAAATCAATGGGTATATAAATATGTATAAATTAATATCCTATGTTATGTATCCTATAACATACATATAGTAATGGTGCAATCATTCATACATTACATCTACCTTATATATAGTACTACATGTAAGTATGTTATCACTCATACATGACATATTCCTATAATCATGATACAATCACTCATACTGGACATAAATGTACCTAATCATCCTAATACACTCCATATACACCTAAACCATTAAACCTAAACCATAGACCCTAAACACTAAACCTTAAACCCTAAACATTGAACCTTAAACGCTAAACCCCAAACCCTAAGCCTTAAACCCTAAACCATGAACACTAAATCATATACCTAAACATTAAATACCATAAACCTTGAATACTTAACCCTAATACATTATCCCTAAACCCAAAAAAATAATGCCTAAACCCTAAACATAGAAGCTTAAAGCTTTAAACCCTAGACCCTAAGCCCTTAAACCTAAAATTTAAGCCCTTAACCCAAAATCCAAAACTATAAGCCTAAAATGCTAAATCCTAAACACTAAACCATAAAACTTATCCCTATACCCTTAATATTAAACACTAAACCCTAAACATAAAATTCAAAATCATGAACCTTCAACCCTAAACACTAAACTCCAAACCCTGAACCCAAAACCCAAAACTTTGACTCTTAAAATCTTAACACTAAACCCTAAACTTTGAAATTTGAACCTAAACCACAAACCCAAAAACATAAAATCTCAAACCCAAAACCATAGACCCTAAATCTTAAAACTAGATTAACCCAAAACCTTAAAACCTAAATGCTAAAACCAAAAAGATCAACCCCAAACATTGAATTATAAACTTTAAACCCTAAAACCTTGACTTGAAAACCTAAATGATAAACACTAAACATAAATGACAAACACTAAATATATATTATGGGGACCACACCACAGAGGAATGATATAGGTATTAGTAGTTCTACTCAACCCCCTCTCCACTTTCCTATAATAATTATTACACAAGCACAAAGATTTAAATTTAAGGAGAAAACATGCCATAACAAATTTAGTGACATAAATGTTAATAATTTATACTCATGACCCACATCATTCTTTGAGAATAATTTCGAAACATGAGAAGATTGAAAATGCTCTTACCCTTTTACTCAACATTTGTAACCTAGATAGAAAATAAATAACTATGTCTAGAAGAAGGATTTCACCTCATATTCATCAAAATATGAATACCAATGAGGAACTAACACAAACACTAGACTCAACAACATCTATAGATAAAATTTAACAACGGGGTGAGATCTAACATTTCTAAAGGTCAAATATATGAAACCATCAGTAAATGCTAAAACACATGCCATCAAGTGTATTACTAGGTGGGTAAGTTAGGAATAAGGTGTCATCAGCCCTTATAGTGGATCGAGGCCAAATCTCAGACTAAATCTAAAAACCCAAATATCAACGTGCAACTCTTCTCATAGTAATAAGAGATACAAGCTAGAACAAACCATGATATACAAATCCAAGGCCAATATAAAGTTCAATCCAATATTCGATCTTGCATTAAAGAGGAAACATAGTTTCCTTCATACATTTACTATTTATTTATGAAATCAAGTATACATAGCATTACAAAATTGATTTCATATCATAGGTGAATTAAAATTTTTCCTTTGTTGTATCTTGTTTTCACACATAATAATTCAAAGAGCATCTTCCCCCCATAATAGTTATAAGTTAAAATCCATGTTATGATTCTTATAAGGATCTCATGATAATCACACTTATTTTTAAAAATGAACCATTAGAAATAAAACTCAATCTCCTAATGAAACTCAAGCTTCTCATGCAACTTGGGCTCCCAATGTAGCTCAAGCTAGCAATGCAACTTGAGCACATAATGCAACTCAAGCCCACAATGCAACTCAGGTTGGAAATTTAACTCAAGATCCCAATGCAACTCAAGCTGCCAATGCAACTTGGGATGGAAATCCAACTTGGTTTCTTGATGCAACTTAGGCTCAAAATGAAACTTGGGTTGGAAATGTAACTCTGGATCATAATGCAACTCAAGCTCAATATGTAACATAGGATTGCAATGGAATGCAAGTACATAATACAACTTGGGCTCATAATGTAGCCCATTTTCAATTACCAACATCATAACAATTTAGCATTGATGAGGAATATATTTTTCATCATATTACCTCTTTTTATAAGTCACACATACATCCCCACATCTAAAGAGCATACCAACATCATTTTTTTACACTAAGGAGGAAACATAGTTTCCTTTGTATAACTCATTTTATAAACCAGAGGATGAGAATCAAGCACAAAGAGGCATATATTAATATTTCATCATTTTTCATCATCCCTCATCATTCAAAATGAATTTCCACCATGCAAGTGCAAAGAGGATATTATCTTATTTCCACCATGAAAATCATTCAACAAACTCCCTAGAGTAATCCATCATGGCCCTACCTAATATACCAAATACAAATGAGAATAATCACCCTAGTACACTCCAATAATAATAAAAATAATCAAAACACCATTCAATATTCATCTAAAAAATATATTATTTAGTCCAAAACAAATTTATATTAGCTACTGGATTGAAACATACTTTACTAGATGAGGGAGTGACTAGGGATAATGAGGGAGTGATTAGGTATAACAAGGGTGAATAAAGGAATGGTTAGGGATAATTTGGGATGAGGATGAATGAGGAGGGAGTGATTAAAGATGATGAAGGATGATGAGGGAGTGATTAGGGATGATGAGTGATGATGAAATATGATGAAGGATTGACTAGAGACAATAAGAAATGATGATGGTTTATGAGGGAGCTATTAGGGACAATGAAGGATGATGAGAGCATGACTAGGGATGATGGGGGATGATGAGAGATTGATTAGGTATGATTAAAAGGATGATGAGGGTTGATGAGGGAGTATTTAGGGAGATCAAGGACAATGAGGGATGATTAGGTATGATGAGGGAATGATTAGGGATGATGAAGGTTGATGAGGGAGTGATTATAGACAATGAGGGATGATGATATCCAATGAGGGAGTGATTAGGGATAATGAGGGATAATGATAACTAATGAGGGAGTGAATAAGGATGATAAGTAAATATGGGGGTCAATGAGGGAGTGATTATGGATGATGAGGGTCAATGAGGGAGTGTCTTATGTGAATTTGGAGTGATAGAATATGACTTTGTTTTATATGACTTTAGAATAATGCATGAGATTGGAATTAAAGAATACATAGATTTACCATCTATCTAACATTTGTTTTAGAGTGAATGTTATCTTTTTAAAATGAATTTTGAATGGTGTTTCAATTAATTCTATTTAGAATTGAGTCTATTAGGGTGACTATCTACATTCATGTCTGGTATAAGTTACCATATCATGATTACATGTAGATGTCATGTATGAGTGACTACATACATACATGTTGTAATAGGTATGTGATTGATATCATGTATGGATGATCATATCAAGACTATAATTATGTTACAAGTTACATGCTATAGGTCATTAATTTATGTATATTGATAGATCCATTAATTGAAAATCCCATAAATTATTTAGGAATCCAACTTCAAGAGCAGGTATTGAATCAAGTAAGACATACTCAAGTAGGTAAAGCAGGTAGGGTATACTCAATTAGGTAAAATAGGGGGCATAATCAATTGTATAGATATATTATATATGTAACATGATTTTTAACCTTGTTTCTCATTCTATCTTCTAGTCTTGAAATTGTGAAAACTAAGTATTGACTAGATTGGATTTTGAAAAACTAACTTCTAAATAGTAACTCCTAGAGCTCTAGAATTGATTTCATAATATGCAGAGTGGCCCTAATTTTTTATATTTAAAAAAAATTAATTTAAAGTATAATAATATAAAATATAATATTACATTTATTTTACTAAAATATATCCTTTAACACAAACAAAAAAACAACACAACAAAAAATCTAGCTCATACTGCACACACAAAAAAACACAACAAAAAACACATACATGTCTTTAAATGCAAAAACAACTAGCTCAAACTGCATAAAACAAAAAAACACATGTCTTTAAAAAGGGAATAAACCCTTTCAACATTATAATCTTTTAATTTTGTACTTTCCCTCCAAATTTTCCTTGGGTACAGGCTTGGGTAGGTATGAACCTAGCATGAAACCAATCATGGAGTAGCCCACTTAGTTTCTAATAAATTTAGGAGTCTTTTTTGATTTTGAAGACACATCTGATGAGGTAGATTTTATTATTTTTAAAAAAAAAATTATGGGTTTGTAGAGGGAAAAGTGTAATTTTAAAATGTATAATATTTTTAATGTTAGAAGACTATTTATAATTATTACTTTATTTCTACATAACATACCTCATTATGGACTATATACATATCGTCACAAATTCTCTTCTAACTTTTTGAATATTAATTGAATGTTTATAAAACTTATATCTCAACAATCTACACATTATCAACTATGCTTTACAAAAATTGATTTTCATGAAGTTAAGGTAAAAAAATTGTGTTCTTACACTTGCAGTTTCAATTTTCTAGCTGTCTTGTAAAATTATTTAAAAATTATATATATATATATATATATATATATATATATATATATATATATATATATATATATATATATATATATATATATATATATATATATATATATTATAATAATTAAAAAAAAAATTCTTAACACTCTTCAAAATTTAACCTATCCATATATGAAGTTTCATACCAAAATTCATTCGTTTACTCAAAAAACATGTGTTCATACACATGCAATCTCCTTATTTTTCACAAAAAATGGCCAACCTATTCTTATAAATGCATCTATTTTACACACTTTTATCATCTAAGTATTGAAAACAATTATATATTGACATTCAAAATTCTATAATTCATATTCTTATGTCATTGTCAAATTATTTTTTGAAGTGATTTTAACATTCTCTCCAAGTTCAACTATTTCTATTTTAAGAAAAAAAGTGTTACTTTATACTCTTCCTTTTGTCCCCCATTATCTTGCATCTACCCTCCATTTATAATTCCTTTGACAAATGAATTACAAGAATTGCTTGTAGGTAATGAGGTTTATTCATTTATAGCTAGGTTCAGTGGATACCATCATACCCATATCAAAACAAAGGATCAAATAAAAATAACATTTGCAACATAATGAAGACCATTTGCGTATAAAGTAATGTTGTTTGTCTTTAAGAATGCACATGTAGTGTTTTCTCAAGTAGTTGTTATTACATTGAGGGACTTCATTCATGAATTTATAGAATTATTTATAGATGATTGGACAATCTTATTTTTATTTAAATAACATTTATCAAAGTTTTGATTGATGTTAGAAATATGTTGGGCTTTGTAAATCAAACTAAATATAAATAAGTGATTATTCTTGACACCATTTGGTGTCTTTTTGGGAAACATTTTTTATGGTGATTAGATTTTAGTATACCAAGTGAATATTTTAGTCATTATGGGACTTAAACCACCTATAATATTATTAGAGGTGTAATAATTCCTAGGTCACACTGGGTACTATCACAAATTCATTCAAAAATATGCAACCATTTCAGCACCACTAGATAAGCTATTGTGTAAAAACAATAAATTTAAATATAATTCTTAATACCAAATAACCTTCATTTATTTGAAGGAAAGATTAGTTATGATGCCTATTTTGGTCTTTCCTAATTTGAACAAACCATTTCATGTTCATGTGGATGTATCAAGGATAACAATTGGAGTAATGTTATCACAACCAGAGGATGGAGACCTAGATCATCCAATTCAATGTGCAAGCTATCAACCACAAATAAAAACTACACTACCATAAACCAAGAAGTCTTGGCCACTGTTTTTTTACTACAAAATTTCAAACACTACTTCTTGGCTACTTGGTTTGAGTCTTTCATCGATCACAAATCTTTGAGATACTTGGTAAATAAAAAAATGCTAGGAGGAATAACATATTGGTGGATAATGATTTCCAATGAGTTCTAGTTAATAATTAATGTGAAAATAGGTAGGAAAAATTTAGAACTAGACCTATTGAGTTATATTCAAGTAGGAGAAGAATTGAAAGAATTATAGGATAAATCTCCAAACACACATTTATTCAGAGTGACTATATGATTCCTAAATAATTAGGAGATAGTATGCAAACTTTTTGGACTACGGTATATTCCCTGCACATTATGTATAATAGGATAAGAATAACTTGATCATACATGCCTCACCATTCAGGATCATAAATAGATTTTCATACAAGATTAGAAAGGATTAGGTTATGTGCAAAGTATCTATGGAACATGAAAGATCTATATTTTGGAAGAATCACATCAAATATTAGCTAGAAGAAATTTCAGATGTGATCTCACTATGAGAAAGATACTCCAAAGTGGATTATGTGTCCTACTTTATTTCAAGATGTACATAAGGTTAATATGTGTGGTAATGTTTGAAAAATAGTTGGAAAAGCCAATTAGTAGGATGAGATTGCATTGATTCTTATTTTGGATAAACAACCATTCAAATAATGGGGTATTGATCTTGTGGTCCCTATCAATTCTCCATCTAAATGATCCAATGTTAGATACATTATATCTATGATGGTTTACTTCACAAAATGGGTGAAAGCTTTTATGAATTTGAGTTGTACTACAAAAGATGCTTCATTTTTTAATATTAAAACATCATAAAAAGATTTGGATGCCCCTTAAAATTGGTAAGTTAAAAGGGTATATAGTTTTTGAATATCACTATTAAAACCTTAATAGATGATTTTATGTTTCCCATCATAAAATCACAACCTACCATCTATAGGGAAATGACCAAGAAAAATCATCTAACAAAGTTTTAGATAATATGTTGACCAAGATTTATAATGCCCATAGAGATGATTCAGAGATCGCATACTAGAAATATTATGGGCTTATAAAACAAATTATAAGGATGTGATTGGATACATACCATTCTAACCAGTGTATGGAATGGAGCTATGATGAACATGGAGTATATAATTCCAAGCCTATGAATCATAATAATAGTTAGATTAATAGATAAGAATTCATTTTAAGAATGATTATTATAATTGAATACCATGATATAAACAAGGTAGTTTTGAAGTTGGACATAGGAAGTTGATAATAAACATCAGAAGGCATGGCATGGCCATAATCTATGATCTAAGGAATTTCAACTATATAAAATGGTCCTTCTATATGATAATAAATTTATAACACACCTAGGAAAAGTGAGAATCGGATGGAAAGGTCCTTATATCATTCGTTAAGTGTCATAATAGGGTACTATAATACTCAAATATCTTCAAAAAACCATTCTCCCAGGAAGAATAAATGTTTGTAAGCTCAAACCCTGCCACCAAAGATCTCAAATCATAACGCACACTACAGAATAAATGTTGCATGGAAAAAAGTAGAGTAAGATTTATAATTTTTTTTGGTCTTGTAATAGTTGGCATAAATTAGAGAACTGATGAAAACATGAACTACCTAAGAAAAATATCAATAAACATAAACTCAAAATTTACATGAAAGCCAAAAACTCTGACGATTCTCATTGAATGAATAAAACATTTACATAAGAGGATTTAAATAAATCTCAATTCAAAATTAGATTTGGCATGCATAATATAAAAAACTAAATAAATCTAAGTCTGCCTAAATTAACTAAAGTTGACTAACACATGTAATGTTTAGAAAATTGTTATTTTTAGTAACTTTCATCTTCTAGTGGTTTTTTCAGCAGTTATTTTTAGAAGTATTGCATGCAAGCTCGGATGAGCCTAAAAATATATACATATATTATAAACACTAAAATTATCCTAATGGATGAATTTCAAATGAATTTTATGTCCAGTTACAAAAGTAAACCATTTTATTTTTATTTTTTTGAAAAACACTAAAATACATTTTTAGACCCTCAGATGGTCATGTATGGCCTCATAAAAGTTATAAAAATATCCATAAATGGATAGATTTTTTATTATTAAATTTAAATTTTCAATATAGGTGTTTTGGTATAAATGAGAGTTCAAACATAACTACAGATTAGGCAAAAACTCAAAATTTGTATGAAAGCCAAAAACTCTGATGATTCTCATTAAATGAATAGAATATTTATACAAGAGGCTTTAAATAAAACTCAAATCAAAATTAAATTTGACATGTATAATTAAAAAAAAACTAAATAAATCTAAAGCTACCTAAATCAACTAACGCTGATTGACCCTTGTAATTTTTAGAAAATTGTTATTTTTAGTAATTCTCATCTTTTAATGGTTTTTTTAACCACTATTTTTAGAAGTATCACATGCAAGCTTAGATGGGTCTAAAAATATTCATATCTCATATAAAACCTAAAAATAGCCTAATGGATGAATTTAAATTGAAGTTCATGTCATGTTGCAAAATTACAGTATTTCTAAAAATGAAAAAATCCTAAAAAAATACTAACATGTATTTTTAGACCCTTAGATAGTCACTTATAGACTCCAAAAAGTTTTGAAAACATCTCTAAATGGATAGATATGTTTATGATAAAATTGAAATTTTTAAGATGGTCATTTTAGTGAAAATGAAATCTCAAACAAAGCTATGAATCAATAGGCATAAACTCAAAATTTGTCTGAAAGCCAAAAATTATAATGATTCTTATTGAATGAATAACATATTTAGGTAATAGGTTTCAAATAAAGCTCAATTCAAAATTGGAGTTGAAATGCATAATTGAAAAAACTAAATAAATATAAATCTAACTAAAACAACTAAATCTGATTAACCCATGTAATTTTTAAAAAAATTATTATTTTTAGTAACTTTCATCATGTAGTGGTTTTTTTCATTTGTTATTTGTATAAGTAATGCATACAATCTCAAATGGGCCTAAAAATCTCCACATCTCCTATAAAAATTAAAAATAGTCTAATGGATGAATTTTAATTGAAGTTCATGTCTGGTTACAAAAGTACATTGTTTCTAAAAATGAAAAAATCCTAAAAAATACTAAAATACATTTTAGAACCCTTAGATGGTCACATATGGCCTCTAAAAAATTATGAAAATGTCACTAAATGGATAATATTATTTATGGTTGAATTGAACTTTATGAGATGATCATTTTTCCAGAAACGAGATCTCAAAAAATCTACGAATCAATAGACATGAATTTAGAATTTACATAAAACCCAAAAACTCTGATGATTCTCATTGAATGAATAAAATATTTACATAAGAGGTTTTAAATAAAGGTCAATTCAAAATTGGAGTTGACATGAATAATTAATAAAACTAAATAAATCTAAAACTACCTAAAGTAACTAAAGCTAATTGACCCATGCAATTTTTTTTAAAATATTATTTTTAGTAAATTTTGTCTTCTAGTAGCTTTTTTTCAATTGCTATTTTTAAAAGAATCGCATTCAAGTTTAGATGGGCCTAACAATATACACATCTCTTATAATAGTTAAAATTAGTATAATGGATGAATTTTAATTGAAGTTCATGTCTAGTTATAAAATTACACCATTTTTTAAAATGGAAAAATCTCAAAAAAATAATAAAATGTATTTTTGAACCTTTAGATGGTCCTATATGGGCTTTGATTTTTTTTGAAAATATCCCTACATAGACATAACTATTTATGATTGAATTGAAATTTATGTGTCAATAATTTTGATGTAAATAAGAGCTCAAATGAAGCTACAAATCAATAAGTATAAAATCAAAATTTGTATGAAAGCCAAAAACTCTGATGATTCTCATTAAATAAATACAATATTTAAACAAGAGGCTTTAAATAAAAATCAACTCAAAATTGGAGTTAACATACATAATTAAAAACCTTAATATATTTGAATCTACCTAAATCAATTAGATTTCACTGATCCTTGCAATTTTTAGAAAATTATTAATTTTAGTGATTTTTATCTTCTAGTGGTTTTTTTCAACCATTATTTTTAGAAGTATTGTATGCAAGTTTAGATGGGCCTAAAAATATCCACATCTCCTATAAACACTTAAATTATCCTAATGTATGAATTCTAACTAAATTTTATGTCTGGTTATAAAAGTATACTATTTATAAAAATGGAAAAGATCACTCAAAAATACAAAAATACATTTTTAGGCCTTTAGATGGTCACATATGGTCTTCAATTTTTTTTGAAAATGTTCCTAAATAGATAGATTTATTTATGGATGAATTGAAATTTTTGACATGATCATTTTGGTGTAAACAAGAACTTAAATGGAGCTCTAAATTAATAGGCATAAACTCAAAATTTGCATGAAAACCAAAACATTTTATGATTCTAATTGAATGAATAAAATATATACATAAGAGGCTTTAAATAAATCTCAATTATAAATTGGATTTCACATGTATAATTAAAAAAACTAAATAAATCTAAAACTAACTAAAGTAATTAAAGCTCATTGACCCATGCAATTTTTAGAAAATTGGTATTTTTAGTAACTTTCATCTTCTAGTGATTTTTATTTCAACTGATATTTTTAGAAGTATCACATGTAAGCTATGATGGGCCTAAAAATATTCACATCTCCTATAAAAAATAAAATTAACTTAATGGACGAATTTCAACTAAAATTCAAGTCCAATTATAAAAGTACACTATATTTACAAATAGAAAAAACCCAAAACAATACTAACATGTATTTTTGGGCCCTTAGATGGTCACATATGACCTCTAAAATTTTATTAAAACATCCCTAAATGGATAGATATTTTTATGACTGAATTAAACTATCTGAGATGACCATTTTGGCATATAAGAGTTCAAATAGAATTAGAATCAATCGTCATAAAATCAAAATTTGAAAGAAAATAAAAAACTTGTGATTCTCATTTAATGAATAAAATATTGACATAAGATATTTTAAATAAATATCAAATCAAAATTTGAGTTGACATGCATAAATAAAATAAATAAATTTAAAGCTACCTAAAAAAAATTGAAACTAACTGAGCCATGTATTTTTTATAATATTTTTAGAAGGATTGCATGCAAGTTTGGATGGGCCTATAAATATCCAAATTTAATATAAACACTAATATTAGTCTAATAGATGAATTTAAACGGAAGTTCATGTTCGGTTACAAAAGTACGTCATTTCTAAAAAATTAAAAAATATTTTTAGACCTTCAAACAATCATGCAAGACCTTTGAAAAGTTATGAAAATTTCCCTAAATGGATAAATATATTTATTTATGAATTAAAATTTATGAGACAATCATTTTAGTACAAACGAGAGCTCAAATGGAGCTATGGATCAATAGATATAAACTCAAAATTTAAATGGAAGTTGAAAACTCTGATGATTCTCATTGAATGAATAAAATATTTACATAAGAGGCTTTAAATAAATCTCAACTCAAAATTGGAGTTGACCTGCATAATTAAAAAACTAAATAAATCTAAAGTAATTAAAGTTGACTAACCCATGCAATTTTTATAAAATTGTTATTTTTAGCAATTTTCATCTTCCAGTGGTTTTTTTCAACCATTATTTTTAGAAGTATCACATGATGTTTGGATATACCTAAAAATATCCACATCTCCTATAAACACTAAAATTAGCCTAATGGATAAATATAATCTAAATTTCATGTTTGGATACAAAAGTACATTATTTCTAAAAATGGATAAATCTCCCAAAAATACTAAAATACATTTTCAAACCCTCAAATGGTCATGAATGGCCCTTAAAAAGTTATAAAACATCCCTAAATGGATAGAATAGTTTATGGTTGATTTAAATTTTTTGAGATTCTTGTTTTAGCATAAATGAGAGCTCAAATAGAGTTATGGATCAATATGCATAAACTCAGATTTTACATGAAAATAAAAAACTCTCATGATTCTCATTGAATGAATAAAAAATTTACATATAAGATTTTAAATAAAGCTCAACTCAAAATTAGAGTTGACATGAATAATTAAAAAACTAAATAAATATAAGGATACCTAGGTAACTAAAGTTGACTAACCCATCTAATCTTTAGAAAATTATTAGTTTAATAACTTTCATCATCTAGTCATTTTTTTTAATGGTTATTTTTAGAAGTATTGCATTTAAGTTTGGATGGGCCAAAAAGTATCCACGTCTCTTATAAACACTAAAATTAGACCGATGGTCAAATTTCAACTTAAGTTCATGTCTAGTTATAAAAGTAAACTATTTTTAAAAATGAAAAAATCCATAAAAATACTAAAATGTCTTTTCACACCCTCATATGGTCATGTATGGCCTTCAATTTTTTTTAAAAATCTCCATAAATGGATAGAGTAGTTTTATCAACAATTTATTTTTGTGAGAAGGTCATTTTGACATAAACAAGAGTTCAAATGGAGTTACAGATCAATAGACATAAACTTAGAATTTACATAAAAGTCAAAAACTCTAATGATTATAATTAAATGAATAAAATATTGACATAAAAGGCTTTAAATAAAGCTCAAATTTAAATTAGATTTGACATGAATAATTAAAAAAATTAAATAAATCTAAAGCTACCTAAAGCTGACAGACACATGCAATTTTTTTTAAATTACTATTTTTAGTAACTTTCATTTTTTAGTAGTTTCTTTTCAACTGTTATTTTTAGAAGTTTTGCATGCAAGTTCAGATAGGCCTAAAAATATCTACATCTCATAAGAACACTAAAATTAACCTAATATATGAATTTTAACTGAAGTTCATGTTTAGTTCTAAAAGTAAACTATTTCTAAAAAATAGAAAAATATTTTAAAAATACTAAAATACATTTTTGAACCCTTGGATGGTCACGTATGACTTTTATTTATTTTTTAAATGTCCTTAAATAGATTAAAAAAATTATGATTGAATTAAAATTTTGAGTTGGTCATTTTTTCACAAATGAAAGCTTAAATGAAACTATGGATCAACAAACATAAACTCAAAATTTACATGAAAGGCAAAATTTTTGATGATTCTCATTGAATGAATATAATATTTACATAAGAGGTTTTAAATAAATCTCAAATTTAAACTGAATTTGACATGCATAATTAAAAAATAAATAAATCTAAAGCTACCTAAATCAACTAAAGCTGACTGGCCCATACAATTTTTAGAAAAATATTATTTTTAGTAACTTTCATCTTCTAGTGATTTTTTTTCAATCGTTATTTTTAAAATTATTGCATGCAAGTTCAGATGGACATAAAAATATCTAAATCTACTATAAACATTAAAATTAGTATAATGGACTAATTTCAACTGAAGTTCATGTCTAGTTACAAAACTACACTACTTATAAAAATAGAAAAATCTCAAAAATTTACTAAAATGTATTTTTAGACCTTTAGATGGTCACATATAATTTTTGAAAAGTTTTGAAAATGTCCCCAAACAGATAAAACTATTTATGAGGGAATTTAACTTTATGGGATGATCATTTTAATGTAAACTAAAACTAAAATGGAGCCATGGATCAACAGGTATAAATTCAAAATTTACATGAAAGCCTAAAACTCTGATGATTATCATTACATGAATATAATATTTACGTAAAAGGATTTACATATATCTCAACTCTAAAATTGATTTTAAAAAAATAATTAAAAAATTTAATAAATCTAAAGTTACTTAAATCAACTAAAAATGATTGAAGCATGTAATTTTTAAAAACATGTTATTTTTAGTAACTTTCATCATTTAGTGCATTTTTTAATCGTTAATTTTAGAAGTATCTCATATAATTTTAGATGGGTCTAAAAATATCCAAATCTCTTGTAAACACTAAAAATAACTTAATGTATGATTTTAAATTGAAGTTCATGTCTGGTTACAAAAGTACACCATTTCTAAAAATGAAAAATTATTGAAAAAAATGCCAAATTGTATTTTTGAACTCTCATGTTGTCATGTATGGTCTCTAAAATTTATGAAAACATCCCTAATTAGATAGATTAATTTATGGTTTAATTGAATTTTTTGTGTCAGTTATTTTGGTGCAAATGAGAGCTCAAATAGAGCTATAGATCAATAGGCATAAACTCAAAATTTACACGAAAGCCAAAAAATCTGATAATTCTCATTGAATGAATAAAATATTTACATAAGAGGCTTTACATAAAGTTCAACTCAAAATTGGATTTGACATGCACAATTAAAAAAACTAAATAAATCTGAAGCTACCTAAAGTAACTAACGTTGATTGGTGCACACACTTTTTAGAAAATTATTATTTTTATTAACTTTTGTTAGTTTTTATCAACCATTATTTTTAAAAGTATCCAATGCAAGCTCGGATGTGCCTAAAAATATTCATATTTCCTATAAACACTAAAATTAATCTAGATGAATTTTAACTAAAATTCATGTTTGATTACAAAAGTACACTATTTCTAAAAATACAAAAATCCTAAAAAAAATATTAAAATATATTTTTGAACCTTTAGATAGTCATGTATGGCCTATAAAAATTTCTAAAAATGTTCAAAAATAGATAGATCCATTTATGGTTGAATTAAATTTTCTAAGACGATCATTTTAGAATAAACTAGATCTCAAATGGAACTATGAATCAATAGACATAAACTCAAGATTTACCTAAAAGTCAAAAACTCTGATGATTCTTATTGAATACATAAAATATTTAATTAAAAGGATTAAAAAAAAAACTCAACTTGAAATTGAATTTGACATGCTTAATTAAGAAAACTAAATAAATTTAAATCTACCCAAAGTAACTAAAGCCGATTGACCCATACATTTTTTAGAAAATTGCTATTTTTAGTAACTTTCTTCTATTTTTTTTTTTCAATCGTTAATTTTAAAAGTTTTGCATGCAAGTTTTAATGGTCCTAAAAATCTCCACATCTCCTATAAATACTAAAATTACATTAATGGATGAATTTCAACTGAAGTTCATGTCTAGTTATAAAAATACATTATTTTTAAAAATGGATTTTTTTTGAAAAGGATACTAAAATATTTTTATACCCTTAGATGATCAGGAATGGCCTTCAAAAAGTTTAGAAAATGTCCTTAAATGGATAGAGTTATTTTTGGTTAAATTAAACTTTTTGAGACTGTCATTTTGACATAAATGAGAGCTTAAATAGAACTACATATTAATAGGCATAAACTTAGAATTTGCTTAAAAATAAAAAACCCCAATGATGCTCATTGAATGAATAAAATATTTACATAAGAAGCTTTAAATAAAGTTCAACTCAAAATTTGAGTTGACATTCATAATTTAAAAGATTAAATAAATTTAAAGATACCTAAAATAACTAAAGTTGGGTGACCCATGCAATTTTTATAAAATTACTATTTTTAATAACTTTTATCTTATAGTGGGTTTTTTCAATCGTTATTTTTAGAAGTATCACATAGAAGCTAAAATGGTCCTAAATATCCAAATCTCCTATAAACACTATAATTAAATAAATGAATGAATTTAAACTGAATTTCATGCCTGGTTACAAAAATACATCATTTCTAAAAATAAAAAAATCTTGAGAAAAAATTAAAATGTATTTTTGGACCCTTAGATTGTCATGTATGGCCTCCAAAAAATTATGAAAATGTCTCTAAATGGATAGAATAGTTTATGATTGAATTGAAATTTTTGTGATGTTTGTTTTAATGTAAATGTGAGCTTAAATATAACTACAAATCAATAGACATAAACTCATAATTCACATGAAAGCCATAAACTCTCATGATTCTCATTGAATGAATAAAACATTTGCATAAGAGGTTTTAAAGAAATATGAATTCAAAATTGGAGTTGAAACGCATAATTTAAAAAACTAAATAAATCCAAAACTATTTAAAGCAACTAAAGCTGATTAACCCATGCAATTTTTAGAATAATATTATTTTTAGTAACTCTTGTCTTCTAATATTTTTTTTAACTATTATTTTAATAAATATCACATGAAAGCTTCAATGGGCATAAAAAACTTGACATCTCCTATAAACACTAAAATTAATCTAATAGATGAATTTAAACTAAAATTAAAATTTGATTACAAAAGTACACTATGTTTAAAAATGAAAAAAAATTCAATAAAATACTAAAATATATTTTCAAACCCTCAGATGGTCATGTACGGCCTCCATAATTTTCTAAAAAAATCCATAAATAGATATATTTTTTTATGGATGAATTAAAATTTTTGAGACATTTATTTTGAAATAAACTAGAGCTCAAACAGAACTACAAATCAATAGACATAAACTCAGAATTTGCATGAAAGCTAAAAACTTTGATGATTCTCATTGAATGAATAAAATATTTACATAAAAGGCTTTAAATAAAGTTCAACTTGAAATTGGTGTTGATATGCATAATTAAAAAAACTAAATAAATCTAAAGCTACTTAAAGCAACTAAAATTGACTGACTTGTGTAATTTTTTTAAAAATGTTATTTTTAGTAACTTTCGTATTCTAGTGGTTTTTTTCAACTATTATTTTTAGAAGTTTCACATTCAAGCTTGGATGGATCTAAAATATCCACATCTCTTATAAACACTAAAATTAGTCTAACAGATGAATTTCAATTGAAGTTCATATCCAATTACAAAAATCAATTATTTTTAAAAATAGAAAAAAAATAAAAATGATACTTAAATACATTTCCAGACCCTTGGATGGTCATGTATGACTTACAAAAATTTATGAAAATGTCCCTAAATAGATAGATTTATTTATATTTGAATTTAACTTTCTGATATGATTATTTTTGCATAAATGAGAGATCAAATGGAATTACAAATCAATAGGTATAAACTCAAAATTTTCAAGAAAACTAAAACCCCTAATGACTCTCATTAAATGAATAAATTTTTTATAAAAGAGATTTTAAATAAAACTCAACTTGAAATTTGGATTAGACATGCATAATTAATAAGACTAAAAAAATATAAAGCTATCTAAAATAACTAAAGCTGACTAACCCATACATTTTTTAGAAAAATACTATTTCTAGTAACTTTCATCTTCAAGTGGTTTTTTTTTCAATAGTTATTTTTAGAAGTATCGCACACAATCTCAGATGGACCTTAAAATCCCCACTTCTAGTATAAAAACTAAAATTAACCTAATGTATGAATTTTAATTGAAGTTTATATTTGGTTACAAAAGTACACTATTTCTAAAAATAGAAAAATCTTGAAAAAATATATGAAAATGTATTTTTAGACATTCAGATAGTCATGTATGATATCCAAAAAAGTTATGAAAACATCTCTAAATGGATATAAAATTTTATAACTAAATTAAATTTTTTGATATGGTCATTTTCACATAAATGAGAGCTCAATTGAAGCTATAGATCAATAGGCATAAACTTAGAATTTACATGAAAGCCAAAAACCTTGTTGATTCTCATTGAGTGAATAAAATATTTGCATAAGAGGATTTAAATAAAAATTAACTCAAAATCAAAGTTGGCATACATAATTAAAAAGATTAAATAAATCTAAAGCTATGTAAAGTAACTAAAGCCGACTAACCCATGTAATTTTTAGAAAATTATTATTTTTAATAACTTTTGTCTTCTAGGGATTTTTTCAACCACTATTTTTAGAAGTATTGTATTCAAGTTTGAATGGGCATAAAAATATCCATATCTCCTATAAACAATAAAATTAGTCTAATGGATGAATTTTAACTGAAATTCATATTCAGTTATAAAAGTACACTATTTCTAAATATGAAAAAAATTCAAAGAAATACTAAAATATATTTTCAAACTCTTATATGGTCATGTATAGACTTCAAAAAGGTATGATAAAGTCCTTAAATGATAGATTTATTTATGGTTGAATTGAACTCTCTGAGGTGATCATTTTGATGTAAATGAGAGCTCAAATAGAGTTATAGATCAATAAGCATAAACTAATAATTTACATAAATTTTAATTTTTTTTTATGATTATCATTTAATGAATACAATATTTACATAAGATACTTTAAATAAATCTCAACTTGAAATTGGAGTTGACATGCATAATTAAAAAACTAAATAAATCTAAAGCTACCCAAAGCAACTAAAACTAACAGGCCCATGCAATTTTTAGGAAATTGTTATTTTTAATAACTTTTGTCTTCTAGTGGTTTTTTTCAACCATTATATTTAGAAGAATCACATTCAAGTTTGAATGGGCATAAAAATATACAAATCTCCTATAAACACTAAAATTAGCCTAATTGACAAATTTAAATTGAAGTTCATGTCCAGTTATAAAAGTATACTATTTCTAAAAATAGAAAAATCTTGAAAAAATATTAAAATAAAATTTCAGACCTTAAGATGGTCACATATGGCCTTCGAAAATTATTGAAAATTTCACTAAATAGATAGAGTTATTTAGTCTAAGACAATCATTTTGATGCAAATGAGAGCTTAAACAGAGCTATGGATCAATAGGCATAAACTCAGAATTTATATGAAAGCCAAAAACTTTGATGCTTCTCATTGAATGAATAAAATATTTAAATAAGAGGATTTAAAAAAAACTTAACTTAAAATTAAAGTTGACATGCATAATTAAAAAACTATATAAATTCAAAACTACCTAAAGAAATTAAAACTGACAAACCCATGTAATTTTTTAAAAATTACTATTTTTAGTAACTTTCATCTTCTAGTTTTTTTCAATCATTATTTATAAAAGTATTGCATTCAATCTTGAATGGGATTAAAAATATCCACACCTCCTATAAACATTAAAATTAGCCTAATGGATGAATTTCAACTAAAGTTCATGTCCGGTTACAAAAGTACATTATTTCTAAAAATTAAAAAAACTTGCAATATATTAAAATGTATTTTTGGACCCTTAGATGGTCACTTATGGCATCTAATTTTTTTCAAAAATTCCCTAAATATATAATATTTTCAATGGCTTAATAAAACCATTTGAGATGTTTTTTTTGGCATCAATGAGAGATCAAACAAAGCTGTAGATCAATATGTATAAACTTAGAATTTGCATGAAAGCTAAAAACTCTGATGATTCTCATCGAATGAATATAATATATACATAAAAGGGTTTAAATAAAGCTCAATGAAAAATTAGATTTGACATGCATAATTTAAAAAATAATAATCTAGAGTTATGTAAAGTATCTAAAGCTAACTAACCCATACAATTTTTAGAAAATTATTATTTTTAATAACTTTCATCTTCTAGTGATTTTTTTTCAACTGATATTTTTAGAAGTATCACATGTAAGCTCAAATGGGTCTTAAAATATCCACATCTCCTATAAAATCTAAAAATAATCTAATGGATGAATTTTAATTAAAGTTCATGTTCGGTTACAAAAATACTCTATTTTTAAAAATAGATTTTTTTTGACAAAAATACTAAAATATATTTTCAGATCCTCAGAACGTCATGTACGGCCTTCAAAAAGTTATAAAAATATTCCTAAATAGATAGGGTAGTTTAAGGTTGAATTTAATTTTTAGATATGATCATTTTGATGTAAACAAGAGCTCAAATGAAAATACAGATCAATAGACATAAATTTAGAATTTATTTGAAATCTAAAAAATCTAATGATTCTCATTGAATGAATAAAATATTTACATAAGAGGTTTTAAATAAATCTCAAATAAAAATTAGAGTTGATATGCATAATTAATAAAACTAGATAAATATAAAACTATCTAAAACAACTAAAGCTGACTGACCCATGTAATTTTTAGAAAATTATTATTTTTAGTAACTTTCATCTTCTAATGGATTTTTTTCACCATTATTTTTATAAGTATCACATGAAAACTTTAATGGGTATAAAAATATCCACATCTATTATAAGCACTAAAATTATCATAATGGATGAATTTCAACTAAAGTTCATGTTTGATTACAAAAGTACACTATTTTTTAAAATGAAAAAATATTAAAATACATTTTCAGACCCTTAGATTGTTACATATGGCCATCCAAAATTTAAAAAATGTTTCTAAATAAATAAATTTATCTATGATTGAATTAATATTTTTGATATGACTATTTTGGCACAAACAAGAGCTCAAATAGAATACAAATCAATAGTTAAACTCAGAATTTATATAAAAATCAAAAACTCTGATAATTCTTATTGAATGAATAAAAAAGTTACACAAGAGGCTTTAAATAAACATCAACTCAAAATTATATTTAACATACATAATAAATTTTTTAAATATTTATCTAAAGCTATCAAAGCAACAAAATTTCATTGATTTATACAAATTTTAAAAAATTACTATTTTTAGTAACTTTCATCTTCTTGTAGTTTTTCTCAACCATTATTTTTAGAAGTATCACATACAAGTTTGGATGGGACTAAAATATCCACACCCCCTATAAACATTAAAATTATCCTAATAGATGAATTTCAACTGAAGTTCATGTCTAGTTATAAAAGTATACCATTTCTAAAAATGAAAATTCTAAAAAAATACTAAAATATATTTTCATACCCTTAAATGGTCATGTATGGCCTCTGATGTTTTTTGAAAATGTACCTAAATGGATAGAAAAATTTACAATTTAATTAAACTTTGTGTAACGGTTGTTTTGACATAAATGAGAGCTCAAATGGAACTACAAATCAATAGACATAAACTTAGAATTTGTATGAAAGCCAAAACCTCTAATGGTTCTCATGGAATGAATAAAATATTTATATAAGAGACTTTAAATAAATATCAACTTGGAATTGGAGTTGACATGTATAATTAAAAATTTTCAATAAATTTAAAGGTACCTAAAATAACTAAAACTCACTCACCCATGCAATTTTTAGAAAACTGTTATTTTTAGAAACTTTCCTCTTGTAGTGGTTTTTTCAACCACTATTTTTAGAAGTATCACATGCAAGATCAGACAGGCCTAAAAATGTCTACATCTCCTATAAACACTAAAATGATCCTAATGGATGAATTTTAATTGATGTTCATGTTTGGATACAAAAGTACACTATTTATAAAAATGAAAAAATCTTTAAAAAAATATAAAATGTAATTTCAAACCCTCAGATGGTCATGTATAACCTCCAATTTTTTTTAAAATGTCTCAAAATGGATAGAGTGATTTTTAACTGAATTAAACTTTTTGAGATGATCCTTTTGATACAAATAAGATCTTAAACAGAGCTATGAATCAATACGTATAAACTTAGAATTTACATAAAAGTAAAAAACTATGATGATTCTCTTTGAATGAATACAATATTTACATAACAAGCTTTAAATAAAGATCAACTCAAAATTAGATTTGACCTGCATAATTAAAAAACTAAAAAAATCTAAAGCTATCTAAAGAAACTAAAGCTGACTGACCCATATAATTTTTATAAAATTATTATTTTTAGTAACTTTCATCTTCTAGTGGTTTTTTTCAACCCCTATTTGTATAAATATCACATGCAAGCTCAGATGGGCCTAAAAATATCCACATATTCTATAAATAATAAATTAGCTTAATGGACGAATTTAAACTAAAGTTCATATCCAATTACAAAAGTAAATTATTTTTGAAAATAAAAAATATCCTAAAAAGTATTAAAATATATTTTTTGACCTTCACATGGTCATGCATGGTCTCCAAAAAGTTTTTAAAATATTCCTAAATGGATAAAGCAGTTTATGGCTTAATTTAACTTTCCAAAATAATTGCTTTGGCATAGAGTTTAAACAGAGCTATAAATCAATAGGCATAAACTCAAAATTTACATTTTTGATAAAAACTTTGATGATACTCATTGAATGAATAAAATATTTACATAAGAGGTTCTAAATAAATCTCAACTTGCAATTATAGTTGACATACATAATTAAAAAATAAATAAATAAACATAAAGCTACCTAAAGTAACTAAAGTTGACGAACCCATGCAATTTTTTGAAAATTGTTATTTTTAATAACTATCATCTTTTAGTGATTTTTTAACTATTATTTTTAGAAGTATTGCATGAAATATCCACATCTCTTATAAACACTAAAATTAACTTAATGGATGAATTTCAACTAAAGTTCATATTTGGTTACAAAAGTACACTATTTCTAAAAATGAAAAAATCTTTAAAAAATACTAAAATATATTTTTAGACCATTATATAGTCATGTGTGGCCTCCAAATTTTTTTGAAAATGTCTTTAAATGGATAGAATAGTTTATAACTGAATTAAACTTTATGACATGATCATTTTGGCACAAATGAGATCCCAAACAAATCTATAGATCAGTAGGCATAAAATTAGAATTTATATGAAATTTAAAAACTATGATGATTTCATTGAATAAAAAATGTATTTACATAAGAATATTTAAATAAAGGTCAACTTAAATTTGGAGTTGATATGCATAATTAAAAAACTAAATAAATTTAATGCTACCTAAAACAATTAAATTTGACTAATCTATGCAATTTAAAAACATTACTATTTTTAGTAACTTTCATCTTCTAGTGGTTTTTTCAACTGATATTTTTAGAAGTATTGTATGCAAGATCAGATAATCCTAAGAATACCCTAATTTCCTATAATCACTAAAACTAATCTAATGGATGAATTTCAATTGAAGTTTACATCTAATTATAAATACTAAAATACATTTTTGGACCCTTAGATAGTCACATATGGCCTCTAAAAAGTTTTGAAAATGTTCCCAAATAGATAGAATGGTTTATGGCTGAACTAAACTTTTCAAGAAGTCATTTTGACATAAATAAGAGCATAAATAAAGCTATAGATTGATAGGCATAAACTCAGAATTTGTATTAAAACCAAAAACTCTAATGATTATCATTGAATGAATAAAATATTTACATAAGAGGATTTAAATAAATCTCAACTCAAAATTAGATTTGAAATGTATAATTATAAAAACTAAATAGATCTAAAGCAACCTAAAATAACTAAAGCTAACTAACCCATGCAATTTATATTAAATTATTATTTTCTAGTAACTTTCATATTCTAGATATTTTTTCTAACTATTTTTATAAGTATCGCATGCAAGCTTGGATGGGCCTAAAACTCTTCACATCTCTTATAAACACTAAAATTAGCCTAATGGATGAATTTCAACTGAATTTCATGTCTAATTATAAAATTACACTATTTTTAAAAATAGAAAAGTCTTGAAAAAATACTAAAATATATTATCAAACCCTCAGATGATCAGGTATGGACTCTAAAAAGTTATGAAAATATTTATAAATAGATTGAGTGTTTTCTCACTAAATTAAACTTTCCAAGATGGTAATTTTGGCATAAATGATAGCTCAAATGAAGCTATGAATCAAAAGTTATGGCCTTAAGAATTTTGGACTCTGTATCAATAATGTAGTGCAATCTCTATCACAAGAAATATCATGATATAATATATTAAAAAATTGGTACAATCTGTTCAAAGTATAGTATGATTAGGTTAACAATAAGGATTTTTGTTGGATTTTTATGAGTTATTATTCCAAGAATAAGACATCATCACATCATATAAAAATTGATGAGTGGTTAATAACTACCAATGGTACAAAGAATTTAATTGCCTAGAAAAAGGAACATCACAACATTCCTAAAAATGATAGATCCTCATAAAGGTATTTAATGAATAAAAGAGGAAAATATTGAGAAATGTATATGGCATCACGTCACATCACATAAGTCACTTAAATAAACATTATATCTAAACACCAAAATTATAAGGGTGAAATCAAAATCACTATTTGAATTTAAATCAAGCATGTGGAGGTGTGAAAGGTAGATCAATGATTGATTGCAAGAAGGGTAAACATGTGGGGATGAATTTCTATATGATACATGATAATCATACAAATCATACTTGAAAACTTAGGATAAAAATGAATCTATTTAAATCTAATTAGAATCCTATGCATCTTTGAATAATTAGCTTCAATTACAATAAAGAAGAAGATAAAATTGCCATGCATCATATTCTAGTGTCATTGTCAGTATCACAAAAGGAGTAAATGGGAATTGGATTTGTCTATGATAATTTAAATGGAATGATGTTGAGAAATTTTATTTTATTAACAGGGCACAAAGGGAGTGGTTTGCTCAACCACAAGTAGACAGTTCACAATAGGGATAATTTACACTTCCTAATATACTAAAGGATTTGATGTTGAGTGGTTAGTGAATCCACTTATATTTGGCTAACATGAGGAATCGATGATGACCCTCATAGATATATATAATGAGGGGGACATTCATTTGTCTAAACAATTTATAATTGACATAGATGCCAATACTATCATGTAGGATATAAGATTGTCAACAAGTGGGAAGCTGATACAAGTCTATAAGACAAAGAAGCCTCCCATTCATCCATAAATTTAAGATAGATACACATGCATGACTAGATGAGTGCCAATATATTAGGTCATGGATGCATTTATTTAGGTCCTCATAGAATGCATAATGTGATGATATTGGAAAATAACAAAAAGCACAGATAAGCCAAAAAATGTGTAATTGATATTTTAAACATGATGTTAAGGATATATGAATATTTCAACTTTCCTAAGTTTATCATATAAAAATTCATACAAAACACTAAGAATCATCTCACAAGATCAACCCAACCATTTCATTATCAATTTTTGATAATCTTCCTCTACTTCACAAAGTTGGTATCTATAGAAGGACAAAATACACTAGATGTAGACTATTGGATAGTTAATACCTTCTCTAACCTAATTTTTCTATAACCTAGTCTAGAGAAGGCAAAGGGTAGTTGTCTTTTTTAGATGATTTATTTATATTATTAAAATCAATGCATAGTATTATTATTAAGAATTAAATGAATTAAAATCAGATTTAATTCACCATAAAATTAAAATTTAAAACACAAACTATATTTTAAACGTGTAAAATCATATTTCTCTATGCACTACTTGCATCATGAAATCAATTCTTCAAATCATAGTAAATGTTGCTTTAATGGAGAAAATAAAAAACTAGCAATATAGACCAGAAATAACACATAAAACATGTATACCATGGTTCACCCAATGTGGGATACATCCACCAAGAAAGTCATTAATAAAATAATAATATATTAAGAGTACAAACTCTCCAAAGAGAACCTCTCATAGAGATTGAATATCTCCTCAAGAATTCACAAAAATATTCTCTAAATTGTTGATCCAAATCTAAAATTTGTCAAAAATCTTCCACAAATGCTTTGCCATAATTGTATCTATATTAAATCACACCATAAGCTTCTATACCACACCCTATAATCATAAATATCAATCTACAAAGTCACACCACCACCTGTATATAAAAAAATAGAGAAGAAATCAACCCAAAAAGGAGAAACTCACCATGATTATCCAAGATAGCCTTATCCTCAAGGAAAAATGTCATCCTCTACCTAGTCAAGCTTATCCTCAAGCCCTCCAAGGAAGGAACAGACAATTAATAATGAGATAACAACTAACTCGTTAAAAATAAGGAAGTCAATCCCACTTTCACAAAACATGGAAGTCAACATGGAAATTAGATATTTAACAACTAACTCCCTAAAAAAATGAATTCAATCCAACCTCCACAAAACATGGAAGTCAACATAGAAATTAGAAAAATATCCAAGGAATATTCCACTCACATGGAATCAAAGTTCCATAAAAGGTGGAGTCATAGGAAAATGCATTTCCCACATTTTTAGAGCTCTCTATTTCCCCAAAATGTTCTACCAAGGTCATGTGATATCTAGAAAGGGATCCACACTAAAAATTCTCCCACTTGGAGACCATTTATCATGAACAAAATATATCACTACCCCATGACCACTAAAATCAACCAAATCTGAACATAGCCTCAACTTGTTAATATGACCACCTTGTTTATCATATCCACAAGATTCTGGCTAGTATGAATCTTTTCCAACTTCACCAAGTTCTCCTCCAAAGCTATCCTGATGAAGTGATAATGTAAATGAATGTGTTTTATCCTTGAGTGGAAAGTGGAGTTTTTTTCCAAATGGATAACACTCTGACTATCATTGTGTAGTCTCTCAACTTCCTGCTCATGCCCTAACTCTCAAAACAATTATTATAACTAGATCATCTCCTTGATAGCCTCTGTGGTAGAAATATACTCTACCTCTATGGTTGACAAATCCACAAACTTTTATATCCTATAAACCTATATAACCATTGTATCTCCAATAGTAAATATGTAACCTATCATAATCCTTCTACTATCAATATCCCTTGCCATATCCAAGTCCACATAACCATGCAAAGTGGTATATGATCTACCATAACATAATGCAACATCCATGGTTCCTCTCAAGTACCAAATAATCCATTCACTACTTGCCAATGCTCATAACTAAGATCACTCATATACCTACTCATAACTCCCACTGCATGGGTAATATCTAGCTTAGTCTAAACCATGACATACATAAAATTGCCAACTATCAATGAGTAAGGTACCTTGGACATCTTAAGCTTTTCAATCTCCATCTTGGGACACTAATTCTTTGATAATCTAAAGTGTCCTGCCACAGGAGTACCAATAGATTTAGCATCTAACATGATAAACCTTCCAAAATTTTCTTCACATACTATGATTTGGATAAAATCAACTTCCTCTCCTTTCTATCATGAGTAATCCTCATATCAAGGGTTTGATTTGCTATACCCAAATCCTTCATAGAAAAGGATTCACTAAGTTGTTTCTTAAGTATATGAGTATGATATATGTTCTTTCTTAAAACTAACATGCCATCCACATACAAGCATAGTATAATAAAAGAACTATCATCAAAATATTTGATGTACACACAATGGTCAGAATTACACCTTTGATATATCACCTTGTTCCAACATAAAATAATCAAATTTCTTATACCATTTCCATGGAGCTTATTCCAGACCATACAAGCTCTTCTTTAGTCTTCACACATAGTTATCCTTCCCTTTGACCTCATATCCCTATGGTTGCTCCATATATAACTTTTCATCAAAATCACCATGAAGAAAAGTATTTTTCATATCTAACTATTCTAAATGTGAATCCTCAACTACAACTAAACCAAGAACAGTCCTAATAGAAGTCAATTTTACAATAGTAGAAAAAAATCTCATCAAAATCAATACCTAATTTTTGTGCCAGCCCATTGACCACCATTCTAGCCTTATACTTTTTTATCCCTTCATCTTCTTCTTTTATTATGTAAATCCACTTGTTTGGAATTGCATTCTTTCCATTGGGTAGCCTTATCAAATCCCACATTTGGTTCTCCATGAGAGATCTATGTTCATCATCCATGGCTTATTCCCACTTCTTCCTAGCATCTACCTGCATTGCTTCCTCATAACACACTAGCTTTCCATTGTCAATGAGTAATAAATAATTCAAAGAAGGAGAAAATTGTTTAGGTTCTCTTCTTACCCTAGAAGACCTTCTTACTATAAGAGTTTGGGGTCCTTGTGTAGAAAGTTTCTAAACTGATTCATTGGATACTTTGCCATCTGAAAATGCCATCCAATAGTATAAACTATTTCTATTCATGTTCTTATAATTGATTCTTGTACATGACTTTTTCATTAAATATTACGTCTCTAGACTGAAATATTTTATTATCTCCAATGCTCCATAAATGGAAACCAAAGTCATCCTCACCATAACTAATAAATGTGCATTTTTTTATTTTGCCTCAAACTTGGTCTTATCCTCTTTCTTAATAAGAGCAAAAGCCTCACATCTAAAGACTCTAAGAAAAGAATAATCAACATTCTTACCAAACTAGGATTATTAAATAATGCTTCCATCCAAAGGCATTGAAGGTCCTCTGTTAATCATAAAAACTATCATGCTAATTGCTTCTACCCAAAACTGTAAAGGCAACCCTGCATGTAACCTCATACTCCTAACACATTACATTATTGTTCTATTCATCCTTTTAGATACCCCATTCTATTTTGGAGTTCCTAGAATCATCATTTGCCTATAGATTCCATTGATAGAACAATAATCAAAGAAATCATTACTACAATGCTCACCTCCATTATCTAATCTAAGACATTTCAACTTGAGACCTGTATCATTCTCAACAAAGGATTTCCACTTTGTAAATGTGTCAAATATATTATATTTCCTTTTAATGCAATAAACCCAAATTTTCCTAGTTGCATCATTAATAAAACTGACATAATGATTAGAAACATCAATAGAAGGTAGCTGAGTTGGTCCCCATACATCTGAATGTACCAACTCTAACTTATGGTCTTTCTTTTTGGGTCTAACTTTTAGGAACTTAACTCACTTCCGTTTCCCATACACATAGTCCTTAAAAAATTCTAAATTAATTTTTTAAAATCTATTCAACTTATCTTTTAAGATCTTCATTCCCTTATGGCTCATATGATCGAGCCTATAGTGCCACATAGTTGCATTTCAATCTGCAACAACTAAAACACAAGAATCAACACTATTAATCAAATATAATATACCAACTTTATTACCTCTTGCAATCATAAGAGCATGTTTGGTAACTTTCCAAGAATCTATAGTAAACATTATCGAATAGCCATCATTGCCCGATTGCCCCACTAAAACTAAATTTTGTCTCAACATAGGCACATGTCTAACATCCTTAAGTAGCCATGTGTACCCATTCTACATTTTCACCTGAACACAACCTTTTCCTACTATCTCACCTGGTTCATCATCACCAAGATAAACATGTCCCAAATTTTATTGAACATAATTAGTAAAATAATACCTATGTGGGGTGGCATGAAAAGAATCCCCTGAATCTAATACCTAAGACTCATAAAAATCATCCAAAAAAAGAATTAAGGCATCCTAACATGATTTACCTGATGTCACATTTACCTCATTTATTTCCTCCTTGTTGACATTCTTATCTTGAAGTGACTAACATTCCTTCTTTGAGTGTCCACTCTTCCCATAATGCCAACATATCATCTTGGCTTTAGATTTGGATTTTGATCTCCCTTTGACTTTCCATAGTTTCCTTTGCTCTTGTCCTTTTACCTCCCTCTAGTTTAAAAAAACAAAGCATTTCCTAAAGATGATTCACCAGTTCTATTCCTTCACATTTTATCACTAAGAATCACACTTACAACATCCTCAAAATGTAAACTTCCCTTGACATGAACTACATTACTCATAGCCATAACCAAGCTATCCCAACTATCAAGGAAAGAACATAAAATTAGAAAAACTCTAACTTCATCATCAAATTTAATTTCAATAGAAGTGAGCATACTTAAAACCATATCAAAATCTAATAAATGGTTAGCAATAGAACTATTCTCAAACATTTTCATATTAAACAATCTTTTCATAAGAAATATTTTATTTGAAGCAAAGCATTTCTCATACAACTTTCCAAGTTTATCCATGAGATAATTTATAGTTTTCTCATCTAAAATTTTGAATGTAATAGAACATGCAAGGCATAACCATATGGATCCCAATTCCTTTCTATCAAAAAATGTCTAATCAACATCACTCATGGTTACAAGTTATCCTCCGTTCCCCTCCATGGGGAGATGAAGTTCCTTTTAATACAAGTAATCTTCCATTTGCATTATCCACAAACCAAAATTTTTTCCATCAAATTTCTCAACTTTGAATCTAATCTCTTCTCTTATATCTCCCACTCAGTATAATAACCCTTCCTATAATTTACGACTTCAACCAAAAACATAATCTGGATCTAATACCAGTTGTTAGGAATTAAATGAATTAAAATCAAATTTAATTCACCATAAAATCAGAATTTAAAACAAATAAACTTTATTTTAAATGTGTAAAATTGTATTTCTCTATGCACAACTTAAATCACAGAATCAATTCCTCAAATCACAGTAAATGTTGCTTTAATAAAGAAAATAAAAAACTAGCAATATGGACCAATAATAACATATAAGACAAGTATACCGTGGTTCACCCAATGTGAGATACATCCACAAAGAAAGTCCTCAATAAAATAATAATAGATCAAGAGTAAAAAATCTCCAAAGAGAACCTCTCACAGATTTTGAATATCTCCTCAAGAATTCACAAAAGAATTCTCTAAAGTATTGATCCAAATCTAAAATCTATAAACAATCTTCCATAGATGTTATGCCACACATGTACCTATATAAAATCACACCATGAGATACTATACCACACCTTATAATCATAAACATCAATCTTCAAAGTCACACCACCAGATGTATATAAAAAAATAGAGAAGAAATCAACCCAAGAAGGAAAAACTCGCCATGCTTATCCAAAATAGCCTTATCCTAATTGGCACTAAACTGGTGACCTAGGTAGAGTTTCTGATTGTAAATACAATCTTTGCTTCTAATAATTTTTTGACTTCTTTAAAAATCATAGGTTTTAAAATAGGGTTGATAAACCTCTTCTTTTGTCTGAAAGGTTTGTAGTTTTTATTTAAAAGTATGGCATAGGTGATGGCTCTTGAATCAAAAATCTTCAAGTCATCATAGGACCATGCTATTATGTCCTTATAATTCATCAAAAAATCTTTGGCCTTTTCATTTAAAATGTTCATACATATTGTCCCAATATTAAATAGCTGAGGTTGCTCTTGAGGTCTAAGATCAATTGCCTTGTAATCCTTCTCACTCACCTTGGGTATTCTAATGTTCTCAGCTAGTTTGTCTTAGTCAAATAACCTTTCCAAGGAAATCATGCCTTTTGAAATTTTGTTGTCATGTAGCTGAATGACTTTGTTACCAAATTTGTCATCTTCTTCAAGATTATTCTCATTGGCCTCATCAATGACATAAGCCTCAAATACTCTTGAGTTATTCATGAAATCCAAGATCTGTTGGTCATCATTAAAAACTTGAAGATGGTTTATGTTATCTAGGACTGAAAAGCATGGAACTAGCTTAATGCTAAAGTTTTGAGAGTCAGGGTTTGAATAAATTTGGCTACAACTGAGGCAACCTCATTAATATCCTTATTCTTCTCCCTAAGGATGGAAATAATGTTGAAATAATCAAAAGACTCCAGTAAATCCTAGACTATGAACTTATATCTTTTGAGATACGATAATTTACACTAGTATTTATTACTCACCTAATTAACTACAAATATTGAGTCACCATGGACCAAGAGTTCTTTATCCTTATGCTTAATGGAAAATTGCAATCCTATAATCAAAGATTCATACTCTACAAGATTATTTGTGCAAGGAAACTAAATTCTATAAGCATCTTTTAATTTTTTCCCAATAGGATTGGTAAGGACAATTCCTACTCTAGATCTAGACTTACACCTAGCACCATCAAAATCTAATTTTCAAATTCCAAGAAAAGCATGAGAAATCCTAAAATTACATACTGTATGGGTGTCAAGAGTGTAGACACCTAGATATGAGTCCAATACATTGAATATTTCATTCACAACATTATGTTATGTGATCATGTGCTTCATCTAAGGCTCTCTTTCCACTCTGATTTAATTTAGGAATCATTTCCAAGAAATCACAAATGCAATCAGTCAGTAGACATGTATCCATTCAGGGCCTTTGTCCATTCTCTGCTTAACAATATTCCATAAACATCATGAATGTCAACTATTTGGATATTAATAAATTATTGGACTCTAGGCTCAAAGGCAAGCTATATATGGACATTTAATAATTCCCTAATTACTTTGACCCTAGATTTATCTAATTGAGTAACAACTCTATTATATTTAATAGGAGTCAAGCCAAGCTATTTGTAAATGCCTACTAGTATAATGTTGGTGGATGCACCAAAATATAGTAAATATTTATTTGAATTCTTACCAAACATTCTAATAGTAAGTATAAAAGGTGGAAACTCTATCTTAGCTTTATACATAGCAATATTGGTGTTGTCAGTTTTGGGTGGCTTGCCAGGCTTCTTAGATAAAGAATCTAATAAGAGGTTATTTTATTTAATGATATGCTTCAATTTATGAAATGTGATGTTAGCCTTAATTTTATTCATGTGTTCCACAATGTTATACTCAATCTTATTCAAAGAATTAGATGCATCAGTATAATGTTTAGAAGTACTTCCCTTTGGAGGTTCTAGGTTATTGTCTAAAGTAGTGTCTAGTAGAGTGCCAAAGTTATTTAGAGGAGTTGAAGTAGTCAAGGGTTTATTATGTTCCCTATTCCTGTAAGGGTAGGTCTTCTTTAGTAACTATTATAAATCATGTAATTCTTTAGGAATGTCATCAGGCTCATTGTCTTCTTGGAAAGGGAAGTCAAAAATCTCCACCATGAAGGCTTGGTCAGTATATTTAGATCCTGATATACCTACACCATTGTCTTTGTTAGGAATCACTTCAAAGGTGTCCAATTCCTCTTGAAATACTTCAAAATCTTTACAAAATTCATTGCAATCAATTTCACCATGATTAGCAATATAATGAACCCTACAATATTCAGTTAAGGCAACATCAATAATATTAATGTCCATTGTTTTCTTATCAGTAGATGATTCATTATTCTTATTATTGTGTAAAATATCATTCTAAAACCTTTTATTGGGTCTATTAAATATTTTAAATGAGAATTTCCTACCTAATCTTTTTCTAATATGGCTAACCTACTTTTACAATTGAGGGAAATCAATGCTTATCTTTTGTACCATTTTTAATATAGAGTCATTCTCACTCTTAGGAGTTTATGAATTTTGAACCTGATTATTGTTAGTAATACTAGTTGGTACCAAATATTTATGATCATTTGGATTAAATTCATTTATATTATGGTTCAATAATCCTAAGTTTTGGTTAGGAGCATCATGGCTTAAGGGTAATTGGTTCAAGGTTGGGAGCTAATTCAAAGCTGGCATATTTTGATTATTATTAAGAAAGATATTTGAGGTGGTCATATGTGGATTAATGTTTAGGAGAGAGTAAGCCATTTGTCCTTGAGAATGCATTTGATCATTAATGATCGCTACTTCAGAATAGGCTTGGGCTAACGTGTTTATGACTGAGAGAGATCTTTTTAGAAATACAGAGGTCATAGGATCTAATGTATCCTTATAGATTTCTAAAGCCAAAACATCATCAGGTTTATAAGGATCTATGCTTTGACTATACATTTTTTGGAGCCTAGCATTGAATGCTCTTATGGACTCACTTTCATCCCTCTTTATTATGGTAAATTATTGGTACAATATATGAAGACTAATTATTTTGTCAAATTAGTCAATAAACACATTATTGAAACCATCCCAGCTAGTAATGTAATTGTCAGATAAATTAAGAAACCATTCATATGCAACATCTCTAAAAGTAAAAGGAAACAACCTACATGCAACATCTTCATGAGTGAAATTTAACAATCTTAATGCATCTTTTAATTATTTAATGTGTTCTTCTACAATTACAATACCACTAAGACTAAACATTTGCAAATACTTTTCTAAGTTATGAGGGAAGTCATGTACTACACCTGGTACGTTGATGCAGTAATACCATAACCACACCATACCTTGATAAAGTTTGAATGCAAGATTACATTGGAGTGGTAAGTTGGCAAAGACTTTGAGATTATATGCTTACCTTTGTCTCATTTGATTCTCTTATGAATTTCTAATTCATGTAGAGGTTCCTTGGTCTCTAAACATGACTTGTTCTGATTCATAGTAATTATAGCTTGAGAACTTTGAATCATGTTTGAAATACGATGTGTCAAATCAATATTTACAAATAATAATGATCAAACTTGCACATTAAGAAAAAATTTCAAAGATTCATATAAAGAAAAACAAAGGACTATAATCTTTAACTAAATTAGCTCAAAGATATATCCCAACACATAAGTATGAATGATGTTTACAACTCTAAGCTCAAATAAACTCAAAATTGTAAATTATTTATGAACCTTTGATCAAAATAGCTATTAATAACCTCAAACCTATTTAATCCATAATTTTAAATCTATCCTTACCATAATTCAACATATATCTTCAAATAATGATACTCTTTGTCTAAATAAGCATAACGATTGGTCTGAAACTATGAAGATAACCAAAATTTACATAATTATGCTAAAATAAACACAAATATGCAAATAATAGAGTGATCTTGGATCAAAATATACCAAAATAAGCAAAGATCCTAAAAATTCACAAAAATTTGTTAACGCCCTCCTTCTAACGCCAATGGAGCTCCACCTTTTGATGCCTTAATGTGTATCATAGCTGCTCTGATTGTTTAAAGAACACTTCTCATTTTATAATTCAAACGAATTCAGAGCATGAGTTTTAGGTTATGATAATCTTATTATCTTTGGTGAAATAATGACAAAGTAATTAGATTGTTCCACAATATTTATAACATTTGGTGGTTGGGAGCCACCTTGGCCATATTAAAAATATCTTTGCAAAACTCAAGTAATCTATACTGGTATCAATGAATTATGATAAAATTTTAATATAAAAACTATTCTATATGAATATTTATGATGGAATTTAAACTAAAGTGATATGGTTAAAAAAGAAGTAAAAAAGTAGGGTAAGGTAGAGAAGAAAGATGTGACTGATATCTATCTCAGACATCATGAAAAAGCTCAAATGTTTCCCAGGTATGCACTTTAAAACTAATATATGAATTAAAATAGCTTAATCTCAAATCACAACATATATCAAGTGAACTTCTAAGGAAGATAAGAAATAATGCAAATAAGAACTAAGCTTAATTTAAAGATTTACTCATTTAAGCAGATAGTTGATGCACATCTACAAATGTAGAGAAAACAAAATGAAGCAAACTAAGGAACCTTTAATTAACTTAGCATTAACACAAGTTAACAATTCTACATTCAAAGGTACACACCAAGAATTCACAAGAGAAATTCAAATCTAAAATTTAGAATAGATAATTAAGAGAGAAGACATATAATAATTTGCACAAACAAAATGAGACAATCCTTTTAGAATTCTCTACTTTCATTAGTTACTCAAAGTTTACACTAGTTTTGTATCTCAAAAATTGCCTCTTCTTTACAAATAACAATACTCCTTTTATAAATTTCAAGGAAGTATTGTAGACACCGCAAACGTGTCTGCACCTTGGTCCTCCCCCTTGGCCTTAAACCCCTATCCTAACCCTTGACCTTGGCCCCCTTTCCACCCTACCCTTGCCACCTTGGATCCTCCCTTGAATCCCTCCACCTTCCCCCTAGCATTTATTAGGCCAAATCTCTTCATTATCTTCCCCCCACGCCCATTTTGGCATCCTCGTGACCGTTCTTCCCACACCCCCTCGCTCGGCGGCGTGCAAGAATGGGCAGAGGCTATTTTTAGCCTCTGTCCCCATTCTGCGACCGCCGACGTCGGCGACCCTTCGGCCGACGTCGGTGAAATTGCCGGCATCGGCATCCTTCATTACCCCTTTCTGCATCCGTTGCAGCCCCCTGGACCCTTGAGCTCGCAAATAGATCTCTCTTGGTGTTTTGGCATTCGTCTTGTCTCCGTTTGGACCTCGTGCAACAATAGCAACAGGTGCAAAGGTTCTTCATCAGAGTTCTCTTGTTGCAGAATCCTCTACGGCTTCAACAACAGCTTCTTCAACTCTTCATTCAGCAAGCAAAAAGGTAAGCAAGTCTGTTAATTGATTTTATTTTTTTAAGTTTTCAGTTATCTGCTATTCCTATTCCCTCCATCCTTCCCCCTGAGAGGCTGAAAAGCCTTCTCAGGACCTGTCCTCTGTCCATCCTCCTCTCACATTGTCCCACTCTTCATACCAATCCCAGACAACTCCCTCATCCCCCTTTTGCCAACAAAGACCCTGTACAGGGCAAGACCACTCCTCAGTCCATTCAGACCCGTCCCCGAACTCAGTCTTGACCTTGCTCACATCCCAGACCTGTCCACAGTCCAGAACACATCCCAGACCCGACCACAGGCTACTACCCCGACCGACGCCGGTCACTTCCCCGACCGACGTCGGCAGGATAACCGACGTCGGCAGACTTCTTAACCGACGCCGGCAACATTTCCAACCTCGGCGACTGTCATCAGCCCGACTGCTCCTTTCAGGTAATCATTGGTGTTTTCTTTCATGTCTAATCTATTTATCACTTCTATATTCTAGCATCTTATATTTTCTTAGTCTTTATCTATCTGTTATCTGTGGGTTGACCTCCCTTTGAGGAAGTTTTTACACTTCCGGGAACAAGCTTTCTCTTGGCAACCCACTGCCTATCTATCTAACATCCTCTTGTCCAAGTTTCTTTTCGTTGCAGGTGTCATTCCTCCACAGCCAAAGAGGGGTGCTCACAAGCGTCTGAATTACGGTGCACAGTCTACATCCAGGTATTCCTTGCCTCGTCCATCTTCTTTAGTTTCTTTATTCAACTTTTGAATGTAGAAAGCGAATTAGCTCAAGAAACAAGTATGTCGATCAGTCATTTAAAATTATAAGTGTACAAGTGTAAGGATAGATGTCCTTTTTATAAAAGTTTCTATAATACACTTGAATTTTGAAAATGAACTTACCTATAGGCAATTCACTTTTACAAATTGCACATGCCTTTACAATAGAATATTTTATTTCAAACTTTTAAAAAGTTGTTACAAAGACAATTTTCTTAATTAACTTTTGCTATGGGGTCCTTGTGCTAATAAAGACCCCTGTTATTATTGCATACCCTATAGGATTGTCAACCTACAATGTTGTTCATTGATAAATTGAAGATCCAATAATGGCTTTAGCAAAATCTCCTTTTCATGATCCTCTAGGTCTTTAAATTTCTTTTCAATCTTCTTAATATCTCATTTGATGCCCCTGACATCTCCCATTTTCTCTTTAGATGATAGAAGTAAGCCCATGACTTTATTATTACCATCTTTTGTTTGGTTTTTCCCCTAGTTTCTTACTTCTTGTATGAACTAAAAGGTCTTATATTTTAATTCTTCATCAATTATGAGACCTAGTGAGCTGAGGGTTGTGGGCTCCTTTATCAAGCTATCTAACATATGAGATGATCCATCTTCCAGTTGCATGAAGTCTTTGGCAATGTCTTCTATTATTTTGGACCAACTATCTAGGGCCTCAATCTTGTCAACCAATATGGCCATGGCCATATTCAAATGTTCCTTACTGATAGTTATAAAATCTAGGACTAGATTCTTAGACAAGGCCTTAATCAAGTCTTTTACTTGAAGACTTACATCTTGACATTGGCCAACTTGGCCTATTGATTTAGAGATTTTCTTCTCTATTTCCCTTTATCTAGTCATAATTTCCTATAAAGAGATGAATAGCTTAGCCATGGTATCCTTGAATTTATTGAATCTATCCTCATGAATTGATAAGATAACAGACTCTTTTAAATTCTTTTTTTCTTGAAATATACCCTTGATCATTGTTTGCAACTAATCACTTTGTGTCTAGGCCACTTTAAGGATCTTCTCCTCAAACATCTTGTCATGTCCCATATTTTTCCTTGCTACTAGAGTTAGACCAACAAATGGTTCAATTTTATAAAAGGTGAATTATTCACCTTCAACCATGGCTTTCTTATAAATTACTCTCTCCATACTAGCCATCTTTGGGTTGAACCAAACTCCCACTGATGATTATGTCACTTGAGGAGTAGGGATCTCAACTTGTGCTCCACTTGAATTTTTAGGATTATCCATTTGTGTTCCACATGGCTCTCCAAGGGTAGCCATGCATCTTTATTTTTCTTATAGTTGTAATTCACAATCTAGGGCTTGAGTTCATCATGCACATGGATGTTAATAGACTTTGTAATAGCCTAATGGTGGTGCATGGTTGGAACCTTTTGAAATTTTTCATATATGAAGTATTCTAGAATGGAAGGGCCATAAATTAGATTGTTTTCACTATTTATTTCACTCCAAGGATGAGTGAAAGTCAGCTTGGGTTTCTTTCTCCTCATCTGGACTAGAGCCATCTCAGATTTCCTTTTGGGTTGGATTAAAATTGGGACCAAGTCCAGAGTTACTTCCTTTCACTTTTCTTCCTCTACTTCGTCCTCAATTTGGGACTAAGGTTATTCCACTTGTACTTCTTCATCTGATTCATAAGCATTAACTAATTATTTTAAGGCATCTTCTATTGTCTCTTCATTATCCAATGAAATTATGTCAATTTCTTCAACTTGTGACCCTGGTTCATTAGGCAATGTTGAAGATGATGTTATTTCACCTGGTCTCCTCTCTTCATGTCTCTTTTCATCTAGCCCTTGTGCAACTTACGTTTTGGGTTGTTATGTCTCTACTTGTGGCTGTATGGGAGGAGGTCTAGAAGATGGTCCTGGTAATAAATGATAATTTTTAGGCCCCATCTACCATAAACATCAAAATCATAATAAAATCATAGCAACCTTGAACAATAAAGCAATCAACCATCTTCACCACATGTCCAAATCTAAACAATGAAGAATATACTCATTAAAATTTAGCATGTCAAGGATAGACAATGGTGAATAAAAGATTGAATAAAACATAGTACTAGTGAATTTGTTTTCTATATAATAAAAATATCAAGTGGATTAGTTTATTATAAGATAACACAAGAAAATAGGTTAATGGAGGGAACTAAACAGTTGAAATTTTTGTTAAAATAGTGATGTAACAAAGATAAGAATGAAATAAATTAACGAGGTTGTTGTCTACTTTGTTCAAATTTACATATTACTATTGGAATGTTTAATGATTTTAACATTTGCTTAAAAATATGTATTGTTTCCAATTTTTTAGTTGCATATAGATGTGTTTACACTTTGAAAGCTTCCTCCTATTTTGGATGTATGGGGGATGATGTTCTTGACATGAGCATATTCCAGTCTTAGTTTTTTGGGTTTGTATTTCTGATGTTGGTTAATGAATAGTAGATACTTTGATATCTAATTGATCTATGACAAAATTTATAACAACTATATCTTTATTCCTATTGCTAGATAGTTGACATTTAGCTATCAATTTAATCTATTGCTAGTTTACAGTGATATATGACATGTAATTGATCTATACTATGTTTAAATATATAATATTATATTTTAGTATATTATAATATTGGTCAATGTATTTGTATTATTATTTTTCACAAGGAAATTTGAAAATTATTTTGACCTCTGTGTGCATTGCATTATAATATTATATTGTATGTCCAAAAAGTTGATGTAGTTATAGTGTGAGATGTCATTTATATTCAGATATACATCTATTTGATCTATCTACATATTAACATACATTCTATATGAAATGTAATTTTTTAATCTAATGGAAAATCTCAAGTAAGAATATTTTATTATTAATAATATGCTATTAATTTCAAAACCTGCTATATGTAACAAAGTATAATAATTTTTGGATCTCACAAAATTTACATAAATCTAGAACCTATGGGTCATTTGGTCTTTCACTATATTGGTTGAATGTTTTTTCATGAAGGAATTTGTACATTCTTTCAAGATCCATGTGTATTTCATGAACCTTATTCAGGTGAAACATGATGTAAATTTATTTAAATTTAACAATATGGTCATGCAATAGATTCATTTATGCCATGTTAGAAATGTTTGTACATGAGGTAGTTACATTACTTGAAAGAAATTGTATATGAGATACAAAATGATTACATGCATCTATTGTGGTGAGAATTTTTACATTGTTATTATTATTTCTTGTAATTATAAATGAATTTATATTTGTGTAACTTTATGCATTAGAAGGGGGGTACATGTAAGCATGTGTTGCATTGATTAAAATGGTTTTGAGTAATAGAAATCATTGCTATTTGTTGTAGCACTTTTGAGTGGCCCATAAACATCTATCTCATTGAGGTGGCTAATAATTGAATCAATGAATGTTGTATCTGATCTGATCTTTTAGTTGGATTTTTCTCTCCTAGTAGTCTAGCTTCAAGCTTGATGTTATGCTTCTTTAATATTTTCAAGACTTTTGTGAATGACAAAGATCAGATATACATTACATCATAGACACCAGGGTGATGTTGATATGTCATTTTGATATGCTTGGCATTAAAATGTTTTGCAACCCTTTCATATGGGTCTCATTGTCTCATTTCATCAATTTATATCTTGAAGGAGGTCCTGTGCCTAGAGACAATTTCTACATTATCCCAATTTTGAAACACAATCCTACTAATAGTTAAAGGAAATGAATGGAGAAATCCTTTCCTTTTAATTTTACATATGCTATTTATGTCATGGAATAATTGGCCATCTACCTCCTACTTCACCAAATTTTTAGGCACATGGACTGCTCACCTAAGGGGTTGGCTCACAGTTCCCTCTATCCTAATTATAGTACAATCTATATATAACTAAATGTCACTAATGATCTCAACATAATTCTTGATCAAATGGTTGACCCTCATCATAGGGATCCCTCTAATGGCTTCAACTAAGGCTGGGTATATGCAGTCACATATGAACTGAATATGGTCCTATATTTGAATATATGCAATTTTGAATAATAATTGGAGACTATTTGTCTCCCATTAGGTGACCATTATTATATGTTGGGGATTTTGGTAGTGGCTAGAAAGGCATCCAAAAGATAATACATCATATAGAAATGGTTGTTAGCTTTATTTTTTATTCCATAGAATTATTGTTTCAATAAAATATTAATCATCTCTTCAAGAGAGGGAGTAAGTACCTTATCAACCATGAAATACATAAAAGGGACCTAGTTTTTATTGGCATAGGTGGTAGAGGGGTTTACAGATAATCTTTTAATAATGTGAGAATCATCCTAATATGATCTCTAAATTGGGTGATTGGGATCCTTTCACTGAGGTCATAGACTACTTGGGTTCTTGAATAGAACCATGGGGTAAGGATAGTTTTTAGGTCATTATTATTGGACCATTCTCTGTTTGTGGATAAATCCACCTGAGGCTTGGGTAGCTTATAGTAATTCTCAAAGGTAATAGGAGAGATATAAATATTTTTTCTAAAACTACGCTCATGTACTATCATGTCTTGACCACCTAAGGCTTGGGTAGCTTATAGTAATTCTCAAAGGTAATAGGAGAGATATAAATATTTTTTCTAAAACTACGCTCATGTACTATCATGCCTTGATCAATTTTACAATCCCTAAAAAAGGAGTAATAACATCAATGTAATGTAGTACCTCTAGATTTGCTTCCACATAGTGAAGACTTGTCATTTAAATAGTGACCAGGTCATAATATCTTTGGCTGAGTGATGCAATCTTTTCATCCTCTTTTGTAATGGCTGATAGCTCCTCAATGGTCTAAAAAATTTTGAACCAATAATTATGTGTTATATTCAAGGCTACAACATCAAATTCAGTATCTTTGAAGACTCTCCCTTCTAAATCCATGGTCAGATAGAGTTTTGTGTCTTATCTATGTTTTTTTTGGTTTCCATGACTGTGTTATTTCTAATTGCACACTAATGGTCTACAATTCACTTCTAGATCAATTTTCACTTGCTTAGGTGATAATTTGGATCTTTTAGGCTTGACTATGGTCAATTTGAGGTTGAATTAGGGATTTTATATGTTTTTCCCAAGCTTTAATGGTGATGTATTTTGAACTTGAGCAATTTTGTGCCTTGTATTTGATTTGGACCTTGGTATTTATACTTTTGATTTTTTTAGCCCATAAAACCTCTAGTTTTTTTGCTTTCTGACCATGTTGCATCATCATGGCACTTTCTGCAATAGATTATTCATTAATGTCTGAAAACATGATCATTTCCATTTAATCTACCTTTTATTTCACACCATTGAATATTCTTACATGGATCGACATGGCTCATTGATCTTGATCCTAAGATTTGAATGTTATTGGCTACCTTTACTATGTTTTCTATGGTTATGACAAGTTTTATTACTGTGGGTCTCCTGAGATTTATTAAAAATTCTACCCTCCTTTCTCTCTATTCGATTCACTTCATCCAGTTAGACATGGGCCATCGATTATGATCTATGGGTGGACCACCATTGGCTGCTTGTTGTTATTTGGTCATGACTATGACACTTGTCACCTTCTTTCCAACTCAGTGGTTCTTTTGAAACCTTGAATCCACCTCACTCTATTGGATCAATCTCATTCACATGAATGTGAGCCATAGATCCTACAAAGATGCACAATGTTTAAGTTAGTATCGAGATATATAAATAACTTAGCCTAAATACTTTAGACTATGGTTTTATTTGGTGTTAATAAACATGAAATAAAACTTAAGCTAAAATATTTAAGCTAGGTTTAGAACATATTAAAAGGGGAACCCAATTAATAAAAGGACCCAATGTAAGGTTTTTAATCTAAGGTTTTATTATATTAAAAATACAACAAAACTTTAGGGTAAAAATATCTAGGCTAACTTTTATAACAATAGGGCCCTACCTTAGTTATATCGAGCCAATAAAATAGACCAAAAGATCATGGGGCATATATGGACCAAGCATAATACTTTAGACTAAGGTATGGTCAAATGTTTAAAAACATGATTAAATCTTAGGATACGATTTAAGCAAAGTCTATGGTGTTTACAATTACTCCCATGAGAATTTAAACTTAGATAGAATAGATTCACTTAGATCTAATTAATCTATGGTAGGTTAAAAGTCTAATGAATATCAATTTTAGTATTGAGGTACAAAACCCTAAACATGTTTATTTTCCAAATGAAATTCCATTGACCCTGTAACATGAAGACAAACATGTTCATTCATCCAAGTGAGATTAGTTCCTGAGCTTGAATTTTGATAGTGTCATGGACATAAATGATGGCCTCTCAAGCATTAATTGATGGTCATGTAAGCATCAAAATTAAACTCATAGAATCAACCAAAGGGGATAAAATCTGATGGTCTCATAGATGTTAATGATGGCCTCATAGAAGTCAATTGATGGTTTTGAGAATGTCAAATTTAAGCTCGCATAATTAACCATAGGGGCTAAATTTTGATGGGGTCTTGTGGATGTCAATTGATGATTGAAATAACATCAAATTTAAGCTCACACAATTAACCATATGGGCTAAACTTTGATGGTCTCATAAGAATCAATGATAGCCTGGCAGAATTCAAATGATGAACATGATAACATCAAATTCATGTCCCATAAAATATAGTGGGTTCCATAAAAACTTTGATTCAATATGCATCATTTGATTGATCTCACCCAAGTAAATGCAAGTCATCGATTATGATCTAGGTAGTTGAATGTCATTGGCTCCTACAGTCATAAAGGGATTAAGTGAGATTAGGACCATCTATATTTTAGACCAAATTATAACATAAGTCTTTAACATAGGTCCTTAAAACATAATAAAATGAAGACCCTTAAAATAATTGAAGTCATAACATAAATTTTATCTTAATATTTTATTATATTGATAAATACAATAAAAACATTAGGGTAAAACTTAGGCTAAATCCATATTATAATAAAAAGGGACCCACTTTAATCCATGATGATCTCACTCTATTAGATCTTTAGCATTCATGTGAATGAGGATCATTGATCTCAATTCATGGAGATGAATGAGATTATTCTCATGGGTTAAATTCTTAGGTACATTGGGTTCATCTCACTCCGTTCGATTAACTTGTCCTGACTAAACGTAGGCCATTGATCCTACAAACAAGCACAAGGTTTAAGTTAGGGCTCATAGACATATAAGATTTAGGATAAATTCTTAAGACTATGTTTTTGTTTGTGTTAATAAATATTAATGGGGCCTTAAGACTAAGACATTAATCTAAGTTAATAACATATGAAACGGACCCTACATATAAATAGTTAGACCATATTAAAATAAAAGGGGACAAAGGGATTGAGATATAAAAGAGATGTAGTATATAATTTTTAGAATAAGGTTTGGTCGTGTTGAAAAACATGACTAAGACTTAGTATAAAAATTTAACTAAGTCCATAGCATATTAAAAGGTTCTTGCATAATTTTATTCCCACCAAATTTAAATTTGAATTGGGGGTCTAAGTTAGGGTTTCTGAATGAGGGTTTCAAGAAGCTTAAACATGGATTCAATTTGAATTTTAATAGACCAAAGGATAGTATAAGGTTAGATTAAGATAAAATCATTAAAATTATGAAACCCAAACATTATATGCCTCTAATGGACATCTGTTAGACCTGTAACCTAAAACTAGAAGATCCAAAGTTAGCAAACTTTAGACAAGGTTAAACCAGAGCCATGAAAAAGTAGACCAACTAGAACATGGTGTGGATGATATTTAAATATGAATAATGGGAAAACATGGTAATGATGTTCTAATCAAATGTATTTTCCATTTTAAAGTATAAATTTGCACAATTTTAACACAAGGGTCCTCATTTTTCAAGAATAGGGGTATGTTTCCCTCAATAGGATCTAAAATTTCAAATGCTCTTTCTAATGAATCATCCCTTTGGGATCTGATTTCCATGAACATTTATTATTTTGTCCTTGTCTATTTCATTACTGTGCTTATCCTTATCTACCTCATCAATGATATGGGTTTCAAATGATCATATTCTATTAATGAATTGGATGATTTTCTGGTTGTCTTCAAAGACTTGAAAGTTATTCACATTTTCAGGGATAGAGGGGAAAGGGATAAATTTCATAGACAAACCCTTAAATTCAACATCATATGGGGGTTAAGTTTGTTTTTGTAGATGTGAGTGAGTCAATAACTTGGTTTTCATACCTAGGGATAGGGATGGTGTTGAATTCACTAAACATATCGATTAATTCCCAAGATTGGTTTTTATACCTTATAAGGTATGATAGTTTACATTGAAATTTTCTCCTAATCTAGTTGACTGCTAATTCAAAGTCATTGAATACTCTAAGTTCATTTTCCTTATGTTTTAATGTAAATAGTAATCTAAGGATTAACACTTTATATTAAACCAAATTATTCATGCATGGGAACTACAACTTATATGATGCAATGTACTTCTTCCCTTAGATATTTATTAATAGAACATTGGCCCCACTACCTTGTTTAGAATGATCCCTATATACATAAAGAGACCATATGCTATGTAAGTTTAGTTGGTTAGTAGTTATATCTTTGGATAGTTTTATACTTAATGTATACATTCCTAGGTTTGAGGATGCCATGTTCATTTTTGTTGATGATATTGTACTCAATTATCATGTGCTTCATGTGGGGATCTCTATCTACCATAATTTTATTAGCTACCCCTTGCCAATGTAGCCACATATGAGATATTTTTGTGGCCACATACCCATTTAGGGATTTAGACCAATATCTATTGAGGATCATATCATAAGCCTTGGGAATATCTATCACATGGATATATATGAAGTGTTAAATCCTGGGTTCTAATTCTAATTATATGTGGATAATCATAATCTTTCCTACTTCTCCAACCTAATACTTATCTATTTGAACCAATAATTTATCTAATTTGATAAGGACCAACCCTAATTTTTGTAGATGCTTGTTGATATTACATTGGCTAAAGCTCCTGAGTCTACTGGGAAATTATACATATTTATTCAAATAGTATAATGCTCAAAAGGAATGGAGGCACCTCCATATTATTCTTGTGAATGAGAACATTATTATGGGTCACTTTATACTTTGCATGGGTAGGTTGAAATGGCTTCTTAGTTAAGGACTTTAGTAGAAGATCACTTTGCTTTATGATTAGAGTAAATTCATGGACTCTGATGTTGGATTTGATATTTTTCATGTCTTCCACTATATTATAGCCTCTTTTGATATAAATATGTGGTTTTTATATGGTATATTTAGGTTTTTGAAGCTTCGAAGGTGGTAGATCATTCCTAGAATTATGGTCAGGCAGGGTCACACCATTGTGCAGGGGAGTTAAGGTAGTGAAAGGTTATTTCAGTTTCATATTAATAAGGGCATAATTTCTCTTTTATAATTACCAAAATTAATACACTTCACTAATACCCTCCTCCAACTCATTTTATTCCTGGCCTACAAATTCCATGGTTTCTAGTATCATCGTAGTGTTAGGGGTTTTGCCCATGCTAGATGTTTTTGGGTGATTGGGAACCACCTCATATTCTTCCATTTCCTTTTGGAAGATATCAAAGTCATAATATAACTATATGTAGTGGAGTTCCCCATGGTCCACCATGTTATGCACTTGACACTAGTTAGGTAAGGATATCTCAAAGATATTAATTTTTGGCAACCTATTAGGTGAGGGTTCCAAGTATTGTGAGGACAGTTGTAGTTCCTATTTAGTCTTTGATATGTGATTTTTTTATTTAACTCTCTAAATTAGAGTTACTCATCTACCTTTGTAGTCTAATGAAATTATTACTATTTTTTTATACCATTCATTTAATGTCATCCAACTCATTTTGGGTATTGTTAGTTATTTCTAACATTACCTAGTGTTACAAATAAGGAGTCTTTTCATGGCTCCCTAGGTTAAGAAAACCTAAGTGTTGGTTTGGTGTGGGATGATCCATTAGGTTTTTATGCATTACAAGGAATGGTTGAATCATTGGTATAATATAATTAGCATTGGGCAAAAGTCTCAATGCAGGCATTTGTGGTAACACATTAGAAATGGGGACCATCATCTAGCCTTGGGATTTCAGTTCCATATATATATATATATATATATATATATATATATATATATATATATATATATATATATATATATATATATATATATATATATATATATATATATATATATATATATATATATATATATATATGGCTCTTGTATAATCCAAGGGTAGGTCCACTATTGTTATATCTCTTCTCAAAAACATAGTCATCCAAGGGTCCAAGTCATTCTTATACATTTTGAGCATTAGTTGGAGGTTGGGATGGTAGAGCACAGTAATATGAATGTATATCTCTTGAAACCTAGCATTGAAGTTCCTAATAAGCTCATTGGGATCTAATCTAATACATGAAAAATACTAATACATGACATTGGGGTCTATTACTTGCCTAAATTGGGGGAGGAAGGTAGTACTAAAATGGTCCCAAATGGGGATCAAATATTTGAGGAGGTTGAGGAACCAATCATATTATGAGTCCTTCAACATGAATGGGAAAATATTGCATACCACATCCTCATGTTATACATTCAATATCCTTATGGAAGTTTTATATGATGTCTTGTGTTTTCTGGTAGTCCATCCTACACTAAGAATTAAATGGGGAAGATACCTCTCAAGGTTTATGGGTAAGTCATGGAAAACTATCAGGATGTTAATCGTTGGGCCAACCAATCAAGCCATATTGGGTGGTATATTTAGGAGAGGTTGAGGGGATAAGCTAGTTGGAATCACATTATCCTAGGTATTTTTTATAAAATCAAGGGGGAACCACCATTCGACCATGATGAGACCTAGCTTTGGTGATAGGTGAACTAGTCTCTAGGATACTTCACAAACATGAAGTAGTTATTACATTATTACCAATAAGCATGATTTCAAATAATTCATCACTTAATGAACAAATTATTAGTACCTTACATTTCATCTACTATTTTTGGGTGTGTTTGAATCACACAAAAATGGAAAAATCATAAATGGGGGAACAATATTTAATCAATAAACTATTCTTTTAGGGATTGGGTCCCCACTGACAATTATCCTTAAAAAAAAGCCTCCTTCTAGCACCAATTTTTGTTTGGTCTAAGATCCTTATCCAAAATTGATCATGAGATTGAGAATTTTTAAGCATAATATTTTGGAACATTGATGAACTTTCATCATCTATTTTAGGATTGATTTAAAATCAGCCCAGGGCACGACTATGGATATTTGGCTTCATAATAGATCCTTCATGGAATAACCTTTGAGAGATACAATAGTCACCACTGGTGGTTCAATCTCAATAAATGAGAATGTCTTGAGTGAATTAGATATATTATTTGTATTTAGGTACTTTACTCCAACATTTGTATACAAAATGGAAAGGGTAGTTCAATTTCCAAAATAAACACAGAAGGAGGGAAGGGTAAGGCAATAAAGAAAGCTTTTAGAACCATGTGAAATTAATGATTTAACAATTAATCTAAGCATATATACCATAGTTATACCATTATATACTAAGTCTCACCAAATAATTTAACTCTAATGCCACACATTTAGAAGAGTCTAAGGAAACAACTTTAAAATGTTTAACTTATGAATCCTCACTAAATAGCAATATTAAAAGTCTACAACAAATCACACATAAACTTCTAAAATAAATTATAGATTATCACACTAGTTATTAGTATTATGAGTAGTATATAAGTAACTCATAAGAAGTTTAGGATAGGTAGGCACATCATAAACATTGCATTCATAAAATAATAGAATCTCAAAACAATTATTTTGGAATTAATATTCACTTAAACCAAAATGAAAGATTATTTGGTAAATAGAACATGTGTCACTTAAAATTGTTAAAATAACATTTATTAATATAACTAGTTCTATTACAAAGATCAATCTTGGGCAACTCTTTAAAATTCAAAAGGGGATGAAGGAAACCATAGGTGAAATCTTGGTTTGATTCTAACATCACCCTTGAGTTAAAAATTAATGACCTTTAAGTTACAATATGACTACACTTTTATAGATAAGGATGGGATTCACCTCCAAGTAGCATGAGATTCCCATCTTAATCCATGATGGCCACTCTTAGTGGTTATAACCACATAAATTAAAAAAAAGGATTAAATCCCCATAAGCCCACCATAAAAGATCCATGGGGACCATTCAACTGATCATGGAGGTAGCTTGGAAGAGTCAGATCCCAACTACTTAGACTTCACCTCCTTAGATTTTAACATGGATACCAGGAGTTCAAACTCTCAATCGATCTTGGCAAGATTCATCCAGGGATCTCTGAAGATTGTCTCAACCTAGGATTCTAGTCTTTGGTACACTCGAAGGGGAGACTCCATCAACACCTAGACCTCTAGCACCTAGATGATACTTATTGTGGATTATATTGAAATATTGAGAACCACTTGAGCTCCCTCTTGGTTCACCTTGGCTACCTTTTCCCTCATGACCTAGTTGAAGTCACCCAGGTGGACCCCAAAATTTTCCCTATCTAGTAGAGTGTCATCTGAATGGAACAACACCAAGATATTGACTTCTTTGAAATAGGCAAATATATTATTTTTTCCATCTTTTAGGGGTCCTATCACTATTTAGGACAAGGTGAGCCACTCCTCCATTGTAATCTTCATAGTCCTAGCATAGGTCTGATACAAGCCCAAATCTAAAATGGGCATCAATTTGAGATTTGGGAACATGCCTTTATTAATCACAATAGTTAACTTCTAGTACTTCTCAACAATTATAGTGACCCTCTCCAAATAGTCTTGGGTTCACTAGATGAGTATCTAGGTGTCCTCCATAGTCCCTACCACTTTCCCTATTGTGGAGAAAAGTTATAGGGGGCTCCCTGATGTGCTTACTTAATCTAGGAGGGAAAGATCTCTTGAATTATACCTCAAGAGTTATAACCTAGATCTACATGTCCTTAAGAAGTTTTATTAACATATCATGCATCATCTATAGAAATGAGAGTGGGTCTTCTTGCATTTTCTCCTCTCCTTAAGGATTCATCACCTTTTTTAGAGAGAATAAGTCTTATTAGGTCTACCAAACCATAGGGTTTCCCTCTTATATGAAATTCTAAGTGAGGATAGTTTGCATGATCTTTGTGGTGTGGTTAAAATCCCATTACACCTCTGGGGTTCCCTACATCATAATTTTTGGCACCTATGTTATCAGGACCATCCCTCAGATCTTGGGAGGTGCAGATGGGGTGGCAGAGATGGTAGTGGTTGGTGGAGGATGAGGTGGAGGTAGAACAAAGGAAGTGGAAGGAGGGAAAAATGAAAGCAATAGAGGAGGAGGAGGATGTATGAGAGCGTAAGGTAAAATGAAATGTGAGGCCCATGGGAACATCTACACTCACCACTAGCTTTAGGTCATGCCCACCTAATGGGTGATGACCCCAAGAGGGAGGGGTTTTAGTATAAGGGACAAGATTGGATGATTAAATTTGAATCCCTAGGTAGTTAATGTGATGAAAAAATAGGTTTAGGGAGATATGAGAGGAGCCAATTGGGCATGTGTTTGAGCAGTAAAAGGAACTAGCAGTGGAGGCATAGTTAGAGTTATCAGCATATACACCATGGGTTGAGCATGAACTATCTTTCAATTATTCCTTAGCCTTTTACCTGGGTCAGATCTAGATGTTTTTATAGAAGGAGATGATGTAGAAAGGTTTTTAGGGATTGACTGTGAGATTTATTGCATTATCAGAGGGATTAAAAGGATCAAACTAATCACTAGAGACACATATATGGGTGCACTTACTCCTAGAATAGTTGAGGTAGTTGGTAGATATGATGCCTTTATAGGTACTTGTATTTGAGGCATAACTATTGGAGCACCATGAAAGTTCTAAACTTGAGAATGGAAGGGGAGGATGGGAATGAATAAGTTAGGAAGCCAAGAATGGTGGAGGCCATGGATTTTTGGTTGAGGACTAGAGGAGGTGGAATTATAGGAAAAATGGGTAGTGTTATTAAAGTAATTTGGAAAGAGGAGGGAGTGAGGGGAGGAACCTATACCATTTCCTAGTATTGATCCCATCTTGGGTTCATTTCCAAGCTACTTGTAATGTCGAACCTTAGAGCCTAGGTGGCTTGGGGTTAAGGCATTCATTTTATGGCTTCTTATGCTTGTGTTACTTACTATTGAGTTACTTGAGTTTGACTTAGTTGGGTCCAATGATATTGAGCTATTAGGGGTGGAAGAGGCCAAGCCATGGTAGGAGGAGCCACTGGTCATAGGAGAGAAGGTGATGGGATCCTTTGGAATATTCTTCTATAAATTTTAGGGTAAATTAATGTGACATCCACTGAAGACTAAGAAAATGTAGATGGGGTCTGAGAGGGCCTGGAAACTTGGACATTCTTCCCCTTCTCCTTCTTACAAGATTCAATCCTTGTGAACACCTCTTAGTCATCCATGGTGTTTGGATATAACTCATCATCATTTGTCATTTGGTGAATATAAGTGAGGTTAAGATGAGATGAACACTTCTCCAAATGGGCTTGTATCATGCCCTTCATGTCCTAGTCCTATGATTTGGCTCCCAATGCCAAAGATTCCCTACCACTCATCATATTTTACAAGGGAAGGAAAAAACATTACACATGATGCTTGATGATGATTGGGAGAGGTTGGAAAGCCTTTTACTAGAGATTGATACAATTTTTGAAACTGCCTTACATTAATTGATAAGTGATTTTAACCTTTGCAAGATGATCTGGGACATCATATAGTAAGTGGAGGGGCTCCTTAAGAATGCCTATGACACCAATGACTATATCTTCTTAAATATACTAGTAGTCTATAATAGGAACCATTGAATCTCTTATTTATTATGATAGATGAGGTAGAGGGGCCTTATTGATCATGTTGTATACCACTATTTATAATAATTCATAAATATCATGGATGTTATTTTTGTATTGGTGGTCGTATAGTTTATAGAAAATTACTTGGACCATACGGCTACTAGGAACCCATGTAGGAAAATTAGAGGGCTTGAAAGTGAGTGTCTTGTAAACCATGTCTACAAAATAACTCATCATATAAAAATGTCCCCCTACTTGTACATTTACAATGTCTCTAACCACATTGAAATTTACCATGCCTCCTAAGTTGGGGACTTGGGATCCATCTAGAATCATATGAATTAGAGGCACCCATTGTTCTTTGACATGAAGGCAATCTAGGGCCCCAAATAACTTATTCAGCAAGATCATGATGATATGGACCCCCTCCTTGAAGGTGAATATCATGTAGGCATTGACATATTATTTATTAACCCATTTAGCTTTTAATTTCTTTGCTCAGTCTTGGAGGACATCATAGATCTAGTAGGTGTTGTTTTAGGTCTTCACCACTGCTAAGTCATATAAAAAAATGGGGTTTAAAAGATTATATTAAGCTTTATAATCCATGCTCGAGATGTTTTCAATATGGTACTAGTAACCAATCAATAAGACCTAATCATGAACATCATCCTACACCTATATGGTAGTTATAAGCATCTTACCAAATAAATCAATGCAAGGGAGGGTTTTTGGCTTGGTTTTGGCTCAGTGTAGGCCTCACTTATGGTATGCTCTTAAGGCTTCTTTAAATTCAATTTCATCATCACTTTAGTAAATGATTCTTTGGGCACCATGTCAATGGCCTTAAATTATTCATTATATTATATAAACTAATACAAACCATCTAAGAACAAAATATCCATGTACTCAGGATTATCCTTGGAATTTGAAGAGGAAGTCGCCATTGTTTCAAGATGAAATATGGTGAAAAGCTTAGACTAAAAGAGAAGGAAGTGAAAGCAAAATTTGGGGGAAAAAAATAAAGAGATTAAATTTGGTATCTCATAGATATAGTGGATAAAGAGCTTTCCTTGGGACACTGATAGAAATTTAGATTCATCACCTACATCAATGGTGTTTGGTAACTCATCCATTGTGGATTCAAATTTGAGTGGGTGGCTCAATTCTCAATTTGATTTCCAAAACCAAAGTTAAATTTGGAATATATGATTATGCGTCACTTACAAAATATAGTAAAAGTGATGTGACATTTTTAAATTGTCTAATGAGGGTCCAGTTCCCCACTTCATCAATGTCTAGAGTGGGGTAGGTGTGTATCCACCTCATCCTTAAAGTCTTTGAAGAGCTCTAAGGCTGAAATTTATCACATCTTAACTATTATTCTTGAAAGTACCAGTCAATACCCAATCTCCACTTAGAAATTTATTGTTATATCTTCAAGGGGGAGATGAGCTATTAGTTGTTGACATAAGGCATCCTCTTATTAGCCCCTTTAGCTCCACATGTACTTTATTCTAGACATCCTAGGGCCTTTAGGGGCCCACCTTCTAAATTTATTGATTATGCCACATGTCATACTATGATACATTGGGCTCTCCCAGATTATGACCTCCTTGTCATATTGGGAGACTATGTTTTCTGACTATAATTCATATGGCACTAACTCACTACATCAAGCTCTCCTAGGTTTTGACATCTCTATTAGATTAAGAGACTGACAAGTTTGAAAATTGAGAGAGATTAATTGGTCAAATTTAGGCACTACTAAAATTAAGGGCACATGGCATATCTTGATTTGATCACAATCTCTAGAAACTTTTTTAAGACTAAGAGACTAACCAATTTATCATTGGTTGATGTGATATCTAATGGCTAAACTAGGATCTCCTAGAATATAACATATTTGTTAGGTCTTGGAGAGTAGCCATTTTGGTTCTGGTGTGGGGTAATTCAGTGGAGCATTGACAGTGTATGACCTAGGGCTGAATGGTGCTTGTTGACTGAATTAGGATCTCTCAGGTTCTGACATCTCTATCAAACCTAGGAGACTAATACATCTAAAAATAAACTGTATGAATATCACTAATTAAATTGGTCCCTCCTAAGATTTGACATCCTTGTTAGATTGAGATACTAACAAGTCTAATAATGACCACATGACACTTTCTTATTACAAAACCTATGACTATTTCTAAGCTAAATATCTTGAAGCCATATAGCACTAAGACTTTGGCATGTGGAAGACCCTGAAGAAATCCCAAAAAATGGCTAAGTGAAATCAAAAATTTGAATTATTAATTAACTGATCACCTAGACACTATCTAGGCTCTACAATGCCACATATGACTATGGGATTAGATACACTAAGAATAGGAATAACAATCTGAGAGCTTCTGAGTAAGGGAAAGCCTACAAAATTAGCATGTTAAACACTCAAAGCAATATTTTCCACCCTAATAATGGAATATAGATAGGATGTGACTCTGTCTCTTTCATAAACCGATGAATCCATCTATTTGCATCCACTGGTCATTATCCACATCATTTTCTTGGTGAGGAAAGTAAATAAATAGGGCAACCTAAGATTTTAGAGACTTGGTATAGGTAGAGCCAAATAAAATGTGAGAATGGGTCCAAGGATCTGGTTATAAGTTTTTAAAAGAGGTATCCCACATTTATTATGAAAAAGGGGCGTGTTGGACATAACAAATATAAGTTAAACTTTTACTTTAAATTTATATTAATAAATTTAAGAAATTAGGGTCACTATACATTTGATAGAGTTGGTATCATAGCTGCACACCTTAAGATGTATGAGATAGTTTTTCAAAATCTAATATGGTTAGGTGTTAAGAATTTTTAGGGTTTCAGTATTGAACCTATGGATTTTAGGGAATAAATTTTGCAAATAATGTCCATTTTGGGTAAACCTATAGTCATTTTTTAGGTTTTGGTACATTTTGGATTACTTGTTAGTATTTCTAGGAATCCTAAGTTTGTCAAAATTAAATTTTACAAACCAACACTTACCCAACCACTCATTTATTCCAATTTTACTTATGATTAGGTCCCTTATAGGCAAATAAGTTACACAACACCGTAGTCATTTACAATTGGATAAAAAAGGAGAATTTAGGCCACATTTAAGCATGGTCAGCCCAATTAAATTTTAATTCATGCCAAAATGGTGTGCATAGGGAAATATAGGTTGTATTGGTGACCCATGCACATCTAACCACCCCTTCATTTCAATTTTAATTATGATTAGGTGAATTATAGACTAAAAGGACATAAAAACACCACATCCACTTATGATAAAGGTAAACACAAAAAAAAATAGGTAAATTTGTGCATGACCACCCCATTTATCTTCAAATTCAAGAAAAAATATGTGATTATGTAAAATTAAGTCTAATTATGAACCTTTCACATCCAACAACCAATTTAAGTTGGTTTTACTTGAGATAAGCTCCATTATTGCCAAAAAATGATGCAACAAAACCATATCTACTTGTGACCATGGAAATGCAAATAATTATAGCCCATATATGTGCAATCACCCTAATTAAATTTGAATTCAAGACAAAGTGATTTTATTGGGGTAACATAGATCAAGTTTATGACTTGTGCACACCAATGACCACTTTATGTTAATTTCACTTGCTCATCATCCCTCCAATCATCCCCAATGACTTCCTCCTCTTACATCATCATCCCTAATCACCCCATCATCATCCCTCATTATCTCTAGTCACTCCCTAATTGACCCTCATGTTTACTCAACATTTTTAATCACTCCATCATCATCCCTAATCACTCATTCATTAACCCTCATAGTCCCTCATCATCCCTAATCACTCCTTCCTCATCCCTCCTCATCCCTAATCAATTTATGCCCATCCATAATCATCCCTAATCATTCTTTTATTGACCCTAACCATCCCTAATCACTCCCTTATTTATCCTTATCATCTCTAATGACTCCCTCATCATCCCTATTCACTCCCTCATTGACCCCCACCATCCCTCATCATCCCTAATAAATCCCTCATTATCCATATTCATCCCTAATCACTCCCTCCTCATTCCTCATCATCCCTAATCACTCCTTCATTAAACCTCATTATCCCTCATCATACCTGATCACTCTCCCATCATCCTTCATCATCCCTACTCATTCCCTCCTCATCCCTAATAACTCCCTTCAATACCTTGGTGATGGGTGTAGTGGTTTCCCACTTATGCCCAATTGTCTTCTATTCTAATTACAAATTTTATTTAATAAAATAACCGTCACCATCCTTCATCATCCTTAATCACTCCCCCATCATCCCTTATCATCCCTACTCACTCCCTCCTCTTCCCTAATCAATCCCTCTTATACCTTGATGGTGGGTACCGTGGATTCCCACTTATGCCCAATTGGCTTCTATTATAATTCCAATTTTTATCACTCAAATAAGTCTCAAAGAAACTCTTCTTTCAATAATCCTCTTTCACTCAAATAAAGAACTCAGAGATATCCTTTGATTTTTCGGTGGGAATCAGATATCTATATGGCAATCCACACCTAGATTGTAGAGAGAGTGTGTATCCAAAGCCCTGAGTTGAATAAATAAGTAGGAAAGTGAGCAAAGGGTGGGATGAAATTTTATTACTTACGTATATATTTTGGTATTTGGTCATCTAATTAGATAGAGTGTGTTCTAATCAGATAGCTGGTAGAGTGTATTTCCAAACCTAACTCATTATATACCCAACCCAATCTATACCTAACTTGATCTATGAAAGGAAGAGAATGTGCCTTAATCCAATGTATCAGGGAGGTGGCTGCTTAGAGATTGGGCATGGAATAATATGCCTATTGTCACAAAATATTATACCCTAGAAGAGGGTGTTCAAGACTCTTTTAGATTTGGGCAACACGGGAACACTTCTAGGTATGTGGGTGTACCTATAGTGGAAGTGAGCCTCTAGGTTTAAGGACTAGCTCCTTGAATGTATCTTGAAGTTCTTATCACATAAACTATTTGATTTGTTTTAGGTAAAAGGGATAGGATTTACATGAAATTAAAATACTCTAAAGGGTTAATACACCAAGATGATTTCCATATAATAACTATACTTCTTGCACTAAGAAATAAGGCATACAATCTAACTTCCAAGTCCTAAGAGTCAAGAATTGAGTTTTTTGACATTTTTTCATCATTGGGATAATTATTTCAGACATTTTGTCCTAAACATTTTCCTTGTGGAAATTGAACTTGGTATTTTATTTGAAAAAATTAAGCTTACATTTTTGCGACAAGAATGACTTTTGTCAGGTTATTTTATGTGGGCAAAATGTCTAAAAGAAATAAGACTTTTGGACTTAACAATTTTTGCCAAAATAAAGGACTTTTGTTAGGATTTTTGTGTGAACAAAATTCTCAAAGGGCAAGGGACCTTTGAACTTTTTGTCATGGATAAAAATTCCAAAATAAATAAGGACTTGAATTTTTCCCGACATAATACAATTATTTCAAACTTTTTTTAATGGACAAAATGTTTGACAGAAAGGGGATTTACACCTTCATCGAAAGAATTGGAATTTGCATTTATTTTGAGATTCTTACATGGGAAAAATACCTAAAATTTAAGTACCCTTCAGACTTTTTACTATAGACAAAAGGTCTGAAACAAATAAGACTTTGGCCTAAAATAATAGAATTTCTTCAAACTTTTGTAGCAGATAAAATATCTGATGGAAATAAGTCTTCTAACTTTTTGTTCGAGACAAAAAACCCAAAGACCTATTTCTGTCAGGCAAAGTGTTCATGCAAAACACCCAAAAAATTCTAAGGGAAAGACACATATGCCAAGCAAAGACCAAATTAAGACAGCCAAATTAAAGATGAACTTGGCATTGAAGTGAACATTTGAAGATAGAACTTGGGTTGAGGACTTAGGCATTTTTACTTGACAAGGGCCCTATTATTTTAGTGAAATTTTGGGTACTAACATATTGATAATCAAGGTATGCTCAAATAAATGATGAATGAAGACCCAAGTCATTATCAACAATTTCACAGTCATCAAATGTAATAGGTCTTTAAATCATATAAGGTAATGTTCATGTATAAGTGGCAATAATCCCATCTAGTGAATGCCTATGATGTGATGGAGGAGGATGTGCATCACATTCCATTTTTACTTTTGGATCTTTCTCAAAATGATCTTGTAATGGATTGTTAAATAACTTGTAATTTTGATGGTCACCAAGTTGTGACTTTGAATCCTTTGGAGTGTCATCAAAGGTAAGTTGTTGGTTATCAATAAGATCTTGGATCTTATCTTTCAAGATATAAAATATGTTTGTAGAATTCCTAGGGCCTTGGTGATAATCAAAATATGTATTAACATCATATCCTTTTGGTATATGTCCACTCATATCAACATTCATAGGAGGGAGAGATATGAGATAGCACTTTACAATCTTCTTAAGTAATGAAGCTAGGGACTCAACTAATCTTGTAAAATATCTCTTATGTGCATTGGATAAGATGAGCCGATTAGGTTCCTATGACATTGTGTTAACCATTATGGTTGCTTCCTTTTTAAGTTATGTATGTTTTAATTTGTAGTTTGGTTTGATATGAAACTTTGTTGTAGATGTAGTCAGTGTATTTGATACATACTTGAGCTTGGTAAATGAAATAAGTTTCATTTCACAATCTCAGACAATACTGCACAATTCATCAAAATATTTAAACTTTTAAAACATAATAGACTCATGTAATGGGGAAAGTAAAGGTTAAGTGCACAGAGTTAGGGGACAATTTCGTGAACTTTTTACATAATGTGATCATGATATTAAATAATGTAATTATATTATTAAATAACATGATCACGTTTTGACATAATGCAATCACATTATTTAAATTATAGATCATAATTACTGAGCTATAATGCGATCACGTTAATGTATAACACTATCACATTAATAGATAACATGATCATGTTATTGTAAAAATAAAATATGATTGTGTTACTATTTTTTTGCACATTAAAGCCGTGAACATGTAGATGGAGTGAATCTTGGTTAATAGATAATGTGATCACATTATTAATAACAAGATTGTGTTCTTATTATTTTTCACATAAAAGCATGTGGACTTGCACATGAAACCAACTTTGGCCAGAAGCTTATATTTACTACTCTAAATTTTAAGTTTACATTTATTTCCTTATAAGTTTACATTTATATTGTTACATTTATTTCCTTATACTTTAAATTTATTTTAGTAAATATAATAAATTAGGGCCACTCTACATTTGATAGAGTTGGTCTCATAGTTGCATGCTTTACAATGTGTAAAATAATTTTTTAAAATCCAATTTGGTCAGTACTTTAGCAGTTTTAGGGTCCAAGTATTAAACCTAGGGATTTCATGACATGATTTTTGCAATTGATGTCCATTTTTGGTAAACATATAGTCATTTTAAAGGTTTTTATGCCTTTCGTATTGATTCCTGGCATTTTTAAGAGCCCTAAGTTTGTAAAAATTAAAGTTTGCAAACCACTCACTTTAAAATTGATGCAAAGTGGTGTGATTATGGTAGCATAGGTTACATTGATGACCTACACACATCAAATGACCACTTTGTGTTAATTTCACTTATTCATGAACCCTCCCTCATCCTTGATCACTTCCTACTCATGCTTCATCACCCCTAATCACTCTCTCATCATTCCTCGTTATCTCTAATCATTCCCTCATTGACCCTCACTATCCCTAATCATCTTTAATCATTCTCTCAACATCCTTGATTACTCTCTCATTGACCCACACTATCCCTCATAATCCCTAATCTCTCACTCCTCATTCCTCATTATACTTCATTGACCCTCACCATACCTTATCATATTTAATCACTCCCTCATCATCCTTAATCACTCCCTCATTGGATCTCACCATCCCTTAACATCCTTAATCACTCTCTCATCATCCCTAATCACCACTTCATCATCCTTAATCACTATCTCCTCATCCCTCATCAACCCCAAATTTTTCCCTCCTCATCTCTCACCATTCCTCATCATTTATAATCATTCCCCCATCATCCCTACTCACTCCCTCATTGAACCTCACCATCTCTCATCATCCCTAATCACTACTTCATCATACCTAATCATTTATAATCAGTTATCATTTGTCCCTCATCATCCCTAATCACTCCCTCATTAACCCTCACCATCCCTCACCATCCCTAATCACTCCCTCATCCTCCCTAATCACTCCCTTGTTGACCCTTACCATCCCTCATCATCACTATTGCCTCCCTCATCATCTCTACTCAATTCATCCTTATCCCTTCTCATCCTTAGTCACTCCATCCAATACCTTGATGGTGGTATTTTATTGGGTTTAACAATGCTAGGAGATACAAGTGGAGAGTTGAGTGCTAGCATAAAATATGACATAGTAATCAAAATGATGTGGAACCAAATTTGAAACATAAATGTTTAACACCTATGAAAAATATGGGCCTATTATAAATGATGTAATTCACAATTAAAAATTTTCCAAAAAAAGAGAAGTGAGTAAAACCACCATAACACCAAAATGGGTAGTAAATACATGAGGATCACCAAGATATGTGATTTCCTGAAACCAATTAATTGCTTTCCATATGAGAAGATTTTATGATCTGAATAATTAAATTGAAGGCCTTCTATTTGTATGTCTATTGATTGAGTCATCATATCAGAGAGTGAAAAATAATTTTCAAATGATTAGAACAAGTAGTCCAAGATTGGGAAATGGTGTTTAATTCATAACTTCAATATTCAATCTAATGAAGAGTGTCACACTATGAGATCTCTACTTGCACATCTCAAGAAGTGGGTACAAGTTATCTAGCACTATAAAAAGGTAAGTGGATAATAGATTATGAACCCAATGATATAGTCGATACTAAAAATATCTCTACTTCCCCCAATAAAAAATTATATGAATTAAAAATATTGTTTCATTAACAAATGTAGATCAATGGTGAGCCCATACACTTCATCTTTTAAAATTAAAGTAAGAAGAATTTAATTTCTCCTAAAGCATATTTTCAAAAATTAAACTTAAAATTTATACATCATCCATAACCATATACTAGTGTATGGTCTAGTGTAGGCCTTGAGAAATGGATCACCTAGTAGTGTCACTTGGTTTATAAAATCAAAAATTTTAAAGATGCAATCCTTTGTGACATCTCACCATTAGAGGTGTGTGATGTTTTACATGTAGTCAACCATATATTTACTATTGACATGTAGTCTATGAAGTAAATCCTTGAAATGTTATGATAGATTGTCATGATTTGAAATACCATATAATGTAGTTAGTTCATAAGCTTTCTATCATTAGTGCCAAGAAGTGAAAGAATATTGTTAATTCTAGTAAGATTATATTCTTGATGGTAAGAATTAAATGTAATAACATCCTTATGTCACCATATAATAATGTGGTTTATCCAATAATAACAAAGACAAAATAATTGAACCATTAACTAGATGAATACAAGGATATCTTTCAATCACCTAAAAAAGTTCCTACATACTGTACACTAAATAATACTATTGATTTGATCCATTAACTACCTCTACCTCAAACCTATTTATACAACATATCATTTCTAAATAATTAATAGATCAAGTAGTAGATCCATGAAATCATGGATAATGGACACATCATGCCCAAATCATTGCCTTGTAGAAGCCCAATTATGTGTGTGCCAAAGTTGTGAATAATTTAAAAAAATATTAACAAGATTAAAGTGAATAACTATTATCCTCATCTAAATATTAAGGCATTTTTATACCATATCCATGGTGCAGAAGTCTTTTTCAAAATTGATCTTAAGTTTGGGTATCATCATATTCATTTTGAACCTCTAGACATTTGGAATAAAGTCTTAAAAATAAAGGATTGATTGACTAGTTGGTTATGCCTTTTAGGTTAACTCATGTAGAAAATTCATTAATTGAGATGTTGAATGACATCCTCATGACCTTGATCTATGTCATTTTTAAAATCTACCTTGATGACATCTTAATCTTTAGAAAATATGGGATGAACATCTACACCATGTTAAACTAGTGTTTCATATTTTGCAAAAATATATTTTTATGATAACATGAATAAAAGTTAATTTTTTATGAAATAGATAAAATATTTGGGATACATTACACACACAAGGAGTGCATGTGTGAACCTGACCAAGATTCAAGTCATACAAGAATGGAAAACACTAAATAACTTTACATCTGATTCAAATCTTCTCATAATTAGAAAATTATACAATAAATTTGTGTTTAATTTTTATATTTTAAACCAAGCTACCAAATATGGAACCAAATAAAGTTTCATCTAATCAGATGCACAACAAAGATAATTTGATGAACTAAAATACAAACTCTATTTTGTGTTAGTACTTATGGTACTTGACTATAAATTTGGAAGATCATCCAATTCATTCATTAATAAAATTGACTATCACAAATGGGTATTGATAACACAACAATTCTTAGAAAAGAGTTAATTTCTATTATAATGGATTAAATAACATATGATTGGAATAAAAGATATCTTTAGAGAATATACTTATGTTAGATGATAAGGGAATGATTAGGGATGGTGAGGGTCAATGATGGAGTGATGAGGGATGGTGAGGGTCAATAATGGAGTGATGAGGGATGGTGAGGGATCGTGAGGGTCAATAAGGGAGTGATTAACGATGATGAGGGATGAGGATAGATTGATTAAGTATTATGAGGTATGAGGAGGGAGTGATTAGAGATGATGAGGGATGGTGATAATCAATGAAGTAGTGATTAGGGATGATAACCCTGAGTGATTAGAGATGATGAGAGACAATAAAGGTCAATGAGGGAGTGATTAGGGATGAGGAGGGATGAGGAGGGAATGAATAGGGATCAAGAAGTGATTATAGATGACAAGGGAAGAGGAAAGAGTGTTTAAGGATAATGAAGAATGGGGAAAGAGTGATTAAGGATGATGATGGATAGTTAGGGCCAATGGAGGAATGATTATGGATGATAAGGGAGTGGTTAGAGATGACTAGGAATAGTGAGGGTTAATCAAGGAGTGATTAGGGATAATGAGGAATGATGAGAGAGTGATTAGGGGTAATGAGGGATGAGGAGGAAGTGATCAAGGATGAGGGGATGATGAACAAGTAAAATTAACACAAAATAGTAGTTTGATATGTGCATGTCATCAATATGACCTACAATACCCCAATCATACCACTTTGTATCAAGTTTAAAGTGAATAGTTTTTAAATTCAATTTTGACAAACCTAGAATTCATATAAATGCCAAGAATTAATCTAGAAGGCACAAAAACTTTTAAAATGACTATATGTTTATCAAAAATGAATATCAATTGCAAAATTTATGTACTAAAATCCCTAAGTTTAATACATATACCCTGAAAATGCTTAAACACTGACCAGATTGGATTTTGAAAAATTATTTTCCACATCATAAGACGTGAAACTATGAGACCAACTCTATCAAATGTAGAGTGACCCTAATTTTTTATATTTACTAAAATAAAATTGAATTATTAAGTTTACATTTATATTATTACATTTATTTTTTTATACTTAACATTTAGAGTAGTAAATATAAGCTTCTGACCAAAATTGTCTTCATGTGCATGTCCACATGCTTTTATATGCAAAATAATAGGAACACAATCACGTTATTAATAACATGATCACATTATTGATAATGTGCTTATGTTATTGATAATGTGCTCATATTATTGATAACGTGATCATGTTATTTATTAACCAAGGCTCACTTTGTCTACATGTTCACTACTTTAATGTGAAAAATAATAGTAATGCGATCACATTATCTATTAACATGATCATGATATTTGAATTTGAATTTAAATTTCACACCTTTTGGCTCAATAATGGCTTGGATTATCGAGTTAAAGGCATGGACCTATCAATCTACAATCGAGTCTGAGAGTTATGATAAAAACAACAAAATTCAATTTTGATTACTAAATACACTATGAATTTCAACATGAAAATTAAAAAACTTAATACCATCACAACAAACACGCTATCATCTTTCCAAAAATATATTTTTTATCCTTTTTGGACATATTTAAGGTTTCAAACTATCTTGATTTCTGACTATACCTTTTTTAATCCACTACATGCCACAAACATACATGCCTATACATGTTCATGTAATTTATCTTTTGTTTATCTAAGTGCAAAATAAGTTATATGGTCACAAACTAAGCCTAATTATACACATAAAAAATGATTTTTTATTTTTTCTTGAGGTTGTTAGGTGTGCCACATGAACAACTATCCATTTTTTTGTTAGTTTTTAGGATCTATTTACTTATAAAATTCATAGAAAAAAACATTCATTAAAAAAATATAAAAAACTATAGGTCACAAACTAGAAGATCTTATCTAAATTTTCAATAAAATGTTTTAAAAAATATTAAATGTTGCTAAAAAAATGTTACACCACACGATCATTTATCTACTCCATTTTCTTTAAAAAATAAGAGTTTCTCTTCAAATTTTAGATGTTTGACCTAGTTATACTTAACTATTTTTAAAACAAATTGGTGTTTTGAAAACTAGACTCAAAATTCTACATTTTATGTTGTTACACTATCTTTAAATTTAGAGTGTAGATATCTCAAATTATCTACAAAAATTTAGATTTCAAAAATTTCAAGAAAATCATGTCCATAAGTAGGCCATTTTTTGTCCCCTAACTTTGTGCACTTACCCTAAACTTTGCTTAAATATGTTTGAATCTCTTTATCTGCCATTGGATTTATCATTTTGGTCTGCATTATTTCATATCTCAAAACAAGTTCATTAATAGGTTCATTGGTTCCTTATTTAACCATTTTTAAATGGTTTTATTTTGAGGTTTAAAAATCAATAAGCATGCTAGTGCTAGTGAATCCACATCCAATAATGGTGAGCCCTTAGATGGAATAACTATTGCCACATCCTCCATGAGAATAATTAATACTTAAACATAATTACCAGTTTCAATGACCACATCAACACAAGTGGTGTTTTGATTGCCTTTGGTGGCTTCTCAAATCTCAAATCTTAATCACCATGAGTCTATTATGCAAACTCTCCTTGAAGTTATAAAATCTTTGGAATCTGAGGTTACCAACAATTAACAAAATGCTTTGAAATCAACTCATGCTATCAATTCACAAGATGTATTACATAATCCTCTAACACCTTAAATATCTTTGCATCCTTTGCCAATTGGCTTTGTTGCATCCAGGTTCACATTTTATGATGGTAAGGGTGATGCTCAACAACATCTTTGATCTTTCTTTACATGGCATATATTGATTATGTTTAAATTGATAAAATTTTGCCCAAATTATTTACAAGGAGCCTAAAGGACTATGCTTTAATATGGTTGTATGACTTACCAATCCAATCAATGAAAGTATTCAAACCTCTAATGGATTAATTTCTAGCACATTTCTCTATCAACATCATTGAAAATATGTCATATACCTATATTTTTAAGATGAAATAAAGAACTAATGAACTGGTTAATGAATATGTTTTGAAATATAAAACAATGTTGGTCAAAATGACAAATCCAATGGCAGATAAAGAGCTTCAAGACATCTTTAAGGAAAGTTTGATTGCCCCATTACATGAATCTATTATCTTAAAGAAGTTTAAATATTTTGATAACTTATATTATATTTTCAGAGATCGTGAAATAAAACTTATTTCATTAAACAAATTTAATTATGTAGCAAATACATCAACTACATATACTTGAAATTTTTATATCAAAACAAGATATAAAATAAAATTTATATAACCTAAAAAGGAAGAAAATACAATGATTGACATAACATCACAACCACCTAATCGACTCATTTTATCCAATATAAATCTAATAAAATTTACATAATTATCCGAGTCTCTAACTTCATTACTTAAAAATCTTATTATCTTATTAAGTGTCATCTCATATCTCTCCTTCCTCCTAAATCCTATAAACAAAGATGAATAAAAAACATGACCTAATATGATAGCACGTAGAAGTCAAAATCGTCAATGGTAGTGGGCCTTTCCCCTCCACCCAAAAAAAAAGAAAACTAAACGGAATCGTCAATACACTTTCATATAAACATTTAGTACGCAGCATTCCCACCTTAGTAATAAAAATACATTATATCTCACTTAAACCTTTGATTATTGTATTCTTTCTTTAATTGATATCAACAACATTTTCAATTTTTTTTTAAAAAAAAAAGGAGTTCCTCTTCAAATTTTAGATGTTTGATCTAGTTATACTTAATCATTTTTAAAACAAATTAATGTTTTGAAAACTAGACTTAAAATTCTACATTTTATGTTTTTACACTATCTTCAAATTTGGAGTGTAGATATCTCAAATTATCTACAAAAATTCAGATTTCAGAAATTTCAGAAAAATCATGTCCATAGATAAGCCACTTTTTGTCCCCCAACTTTGTGCACTTAGCCTAAAATTTGCTTAAATATGTTTGAATCTCTTTATTTGTGATTGGATTTGTCATTTTGGCCAACATTATTTCGTATCTCAAAACAAATTCATTAATAGGTTTATTGGTTCTTTGTTTAACCATTTTTTGATGGTTTTGTTTTGAGGTTTAAAAATCAATAAGCATGCTAGTGCTAGTGAATCGACATCCAATAATGGTGAGCCCTTAGATGGAACAACCATTGCCACATCCTCCATGGAAACAATTAATACTTAAACATAATTACTAGTTTCAATGACTACATCAATACAAGTGGTGTTTTGATCGCCTTTGGTGGTTTCTCAAATCTTAATCTCAATGAATCTACTATGCAAACTCTCCTTGAAGTTCTAAAATCTTTGGAATATAAGGTTACCAATAATGAATAAAATGATTTGAAATCAACTCATGCTATCGATTCACAAGATGTATTACATAATCCTCTAACACCTAAGATATCTTTGCATCTTTTGCCAATTGGTTTTGTTGCATCCAAGTTCACATTTTATGATGGTAAGGGTGATGCTCAACAACATCTTCGATCTATCTTTACATGACATCTATTGATTATGTTTAAAATGATAAAATTTTGCCCTGATTATTTACAAGGAGCCTAAAGGACTATGCTTTAATATAGTTATATGACTTACCAATTCAATCAATGAAAGCATTCAAACCTCTAGCGGATTAATTTCTAGCACATTTCTCTATTAACATCATTGAAAATATGTTATATGCCTATATTTCTAAGATCAAATATGGAACTGATGAACTGGGTAATGAATATGTTTTGAAATACAAAACAATGTTGGTCAAAATGACAAATCCAATGGCAAATAAAGAGCTTCAAGACATCTTTAAAAAAAGTTTGATTGCCCCATTACATGAATCTATTATCTTAGAGAAGTTTAAATATTTTGATAACTTATACCATATTGTCTAAGATCATGAAATAAAACTTATTTCATTGAACAAGCTTAAGTATGTAGTAAATACATCAACTTTATATCAAAACAAGCTATAAAATTAAATTTATATAACCTAAAAAGGAAGAAACTATAATAATTAACATAACATCACAACCACTAAATCGACTCATTTTATCCAATATAAATCTAAGAAAATTTACATAATTATCCGAGTCTCTAACTTCTTTACTTAAAAATCTTATTAAATGGCATCTCATATCTTTCCTTCCTCCTATATCCTAATAAACAAAGATGAATAAAAAATAAGACCTAATATGAAATAGAAATTTCATATTAGAAATAGAAATTTCATGACTGGTAGAGCTTTTGTCTCATCATTGCTAAATTTTGCACTAGCATCCTCATTGTTAAAAAAGAAATCTAAGTACCAAACACACAGTATAACAATTAACTTTACACAACTTTTTACTACATTCAACAACATTATCTTTTTGAGTAAAATTATGCATAAAAGATATATCATTTGTCGATTTAAACTAAGCTCTCATCACCTAGTAGTTGAGATAGGGTGATGGAAAAATATAGACTTAGAAAAACATTCATACTTGTTTGCAGTAAAAAATTAGAAACGTGTGATGAACACTTGATCCAGAAACACTAATACAAATACACATTTGAATGGTCTTCATAATTTGCTTAGTCTTCTTGCGAAGCAAATACACAGCTGTATTAAAGGTGTCTTAAACAGGATAAACAATCTTTAATAATATACATTTGATATGCAGTAACAACCTTGAGGTGAAAATGGCAGCTCCGCTCCAGAAACCTTTGTGTAATTCTGTTGTAAGTTTGTATTGATTGCCTTGTAGAAAACTGAATCTACTTTTGAATGCTCCTCCTTATTGGAGCATATCTGAATTCAATGTAGGAAGTATACTGGTAACAAATAAATCTAAAATATCATAGAATAGAATTTGAATTAAACGATCCATGCAGGGCGAACGGGGACATGTTGTGAAGCTTAGAGACATCATTTATTCTAGAGTTAACGGCTACACGTTTATGACATTCAGTTAAACAAGAGCAGGATTTAAAAACCAGGCATTTGTGTAAGAGGAAAATCTACGATCTGAAAATAAAACTTGTCAAAGCTATGTAAAAACCAGCTCCAATGGATAATATGAATTCATTCCAAAGAGATATTTATGATTTCATTTAGTTCCTCAATAGGCTCGGTGATATTGTGGAGGTTAAAATTGTTTATGAGTGTGAGGTGCGCATGATTCATGAATAATATGCTAATCCATGATCAATCCTTATTTTCAGACGTTCCCTTCTGGGAATGCAGCTGTTTATGACATCCATTTATAATTTTATTTTAAAAGAGTTTAATGACTAGTTGGGTGTGGACAGGAATGTGTTCGAATATGTTCTGTAATACCAAGCGAAGAGGAATTATCTTGTCATTGTCTCAGAGAAGTGCCAATTAATCAAGTATGCGAGAGTTATAATAGCGTGGATGAATATTTGTTAACACAATTTCATTTGATCCGGGAAGATTGCTTTGCATCGCTAAGTCGTGCTATTCAGGATTTCCGCAAAAATCTAATCCCAATTAACATAAGAAGGTCTGCTCAAGTAAAATTCCTGCGACTACAGGCAGGGAACGAGGGTGTGGAGCATTGCATATCGTTTGAAGTATCAAAGAAGGCGGCGGTAAATTGGAGTTTATCTAACCGATTGATGTTTGGATCACTGCTCTGCATTTCCTGTGATGGGTTCCGTAGCTATGTATGGGGGATCCTCAAGGAACGAAATGTGAACGGAGTTGTTGTTTTGAAGCTGATCCCCAGCAGTGAAGGCAAGCCTGTGGATTTACAGGTTGACAATAATTATGAAATGATCGAATCATCTGCAGCTTATTTTGAAGCCTATCACCATGTTTTGAAATGCCTTCAAAGAGCCGAAATGGAAGAGCTTCCTTTTGCTGAACATTTGCTGTCATTGGAACCCTATGTCTCTGAGCCTGCTTATGTCCGACAGAGGAAAATGAAGGACGCCTATGATTTTCAGTGTGCATTTCCAAACATCAGTAGATGTTTGGGCACATGCACAGTCCATATCTTGAGCGAATTGTGGCCTCAGTGGAATTGTGGCTTGGATGAAAGCCAGATGGAAGCTGTGAAACATGGCCTCACAAAAAGGCTAGCTCTTATTCAGGGCCCTCCTGGTACTGGTAAAACCTATGTTGGTTTGAAGATTGCTAGTATTCTACTCTCTAATGTGCAGTTGGGTCCTATTCTAGTCATCTGTTATACAAATCATGCATTGGATCAGTTCCTTGAATCCATTTATTCTGTTGAATCCAATATTGTTCGACTTGGAAGCAGGTCCTCTAATGAAATTATGCAGAAGCGAAGCTTAAAAGTGCTCAAGCGTCGAATTGCCATCCCCCACTCGCTTCAAGCGAGGTACAGAGAACTTACAGACACTAAAAATAAATTGCTGGAGAAGATTCAACGCTGTTTGAGCCTTATGAGTCAAAAGCATGTCTCCAAGAAAATGCTAAGGGAAATGTCTTTAGAGGGATGTAAAGAGTCTCTCTATCCATACCATGAAATATCTCAGAAATTAGAAGAAATGTGGTTAGAAGAGATTGCAGAACAAGTAGCTGAGCAGAGGAGTAAGCAAAAGATAGTGGAAACCATGCCTATAGACACATGCAATGCATTCTCTTCACTTGGAGACCAGACTGATGAGCCCGCTGATCCTAGTGATGACGGTTATCATTCAAATGTTGATGAAGACTCAGAACAGGTAGCTGAGCAGAGGTGTAACAAAGGTAAAGGGAAGCAAAAGGTTGTGGAAACCATGCCTCTAGCCATATGCAATACATTCTCTTCACTTGGAAACCAGACCGATGAGCCTGCTGAATCTAGTAGTGACGGTGATCATTCCATTGTTGATGAAAACTCTACTGAGAATGCTATTGATGAGGGGGTTATTCCTACAGATGAATTTCCCACTGATGTGTCCTTGGATGAAATTTTAGTTTCTAATGATATGTGGATTTTACCTGAAAATTCAAGGAGGCGGCTTCTTCAATACTGGTTGGATCAAATTCGAGAAAAAGCCAAAGAGGAATTTCAGGGCATAAGGGACGCTTATAAAGATATGTATGGTCAGCTTCTGCAGATGGATAATGAGATCTCTCTCCAAATTTTAAGAAAATCCAAGGTAATAGGTATGACAACCACTGCAGCTGCCAAAAGTTATGATATTCTCTAGGCCCTGAGAGCAGAGATAGTTACAATAGAAGAGGCTGCTGAGGTATTGGAGGCAATGATTCTCCCATGTATTGGGTCTTTTACCAAACATCTTATTCTATTGGGAGATCACTTGCAACTGCGACCTTCTGTTGCAGAGTATGAGTTGGCTACTAAGCACAAGCTGGAGATATCCCTCTTTGAGCGACTGATCAAAGGTGGGGTGGAACACGTGATTCTCAGATGTCAACGAAGAATGAGGCCCTCAATTTCCACATTAATATCAGATCTGTAGCCCTCATTGCAAGATCATGATAGTGTCATGAATTGTGAGGATATTAAAGGCATTCAAAACAATGTATTTTTCCTGGATCATAAAGCTATGGAATCGGGGACAAGTGAGGCCAGCAGCAAAGTGAATGTGAAGGAAGCCTGGTTGATCGTAGAGTTTTGCTTGTATCTCCTCAGGCAAGGATATAAAAACAGCGAGATAACAATTTTGACTATGTACAAAGGTCAGATGAGTGAGATTCAAAAAAATCTCAAGCACCGTATTCTTAGCCGGACCAAAACTGAGAGGATGGATGCTGAAACATTACAGATTCCTCGAGTTTGTTCTGTGGATAATTATCAGGGAGAAGAAGGCAAAATTATTATCTTATCTCTGGTAAGGAGCAATAAAATGATTGGCGTGGGAGGATCAAAAGGAAATATTGGGTTTCTGAAAGTATCAAATAGAGTCTGTGTGGCATTGTCAAGAGCCAAAATAGGGCTATACATCTTTGGAAATGCAGAGCTTCTTGCTTCTAAAAGTTCTCTGTGGGAGTCAATTGTTCAGAAACTGGGGACGGCCAAATCCATTGGACCTGCCCTTTCACTGGCGTGTCAAAACCATCCCCAAACAGAGACAAAAGTTTCACAAACTGAAGATTTCAGGCAAGTGGAGGATGGAGGTTGCAGCAGGCCCTGTGAGTATCAGTTAAAATGTGGCCACGCATGCCCAAGGAGGTGTCACCCCTCAAACCATGATAGAATAATTTGCCCCAAGCCTTGTCCTAACAAATTTGAAGGTACATGCGGTCATCAGTGTACAGTGATTTGCCATTTCCCCGAAGACTGCCCTCCATGTAGGGTGCCAATGCCAAAGGTTCTTCCTAAATGTGGCCATCAAATAGTCCTTCGTTGTTCTGCTCCCGTGGAGAATGCCCTCTGCACTGTGTCATGTGATGTTCAATTTGATTGCGGTCATCTCTGCCCCTCTAAATGTGGAAGACCTTGCCCACCGTGTAGAGTGAGAGTTGTGAAGGATTTGCCTTGTGGTCATAATGCAACTTTGCCTTGCTGTAAAGACCCTGCCACCTTCTCTTGTGAAGAGCCTTGCGGTAAGGTTCTGAGCCCTGGTTGCGAGCATAAATGCAAAGGGACATGTGGGTCATGTAAGCAAGGAACATCTCATATTCCCTGCAAGTAAAAATGCTGCAGGGATCTTCCTTGTGGTCACCAATGCATGGCTGGTTGTTCAGAAACATGTCCGCCGTGCTTGCATCCATGTGAGAAAAAGTGCTTGCACAGCCGTTGTGGTCGTATATGTGGAGCACCATGTATTCCTTGCATGGAAAAATGCGAATGGAAATGCCAACATTATACTTGTGATCTCCTCTGCCATGAAACCTGCTCAAGACCCACATCTGACGAACCATGCCAGAAAATTCTGAGCTGCGGGCATCCTTGTATAGGTCTTTGCGGGGAGCCTTGGCTCCATCCATGCAACGCCAGTGCATTTAGCCTCGGGTCTGTTACTGGTGTGATTTCATAGAGTTGAATTTAATAGGGTTTTGAATAGACAATCATCGATTCAGATGATTAAGAAACACTGCCATTAACAACTCCTACTTCATATTTTTGTTCTTAAAGCGTATATGACTGCACTAGGTGTCTTTCTATGCAAAATCGAGGGCCATGATCTGATTAACTAACACTGGGTTTTTTAAAAGCGAGTTTTGTTGTGTGGTGGCCTTTCTTTTCTAGAATCTATGTTGCTTTTGTATTATAATCTCTTTAAAATATTGTGGTTTACATGAGAGATTTTATGTTTCATGATTGGTCAATTTTTATAATAGAAGTTTTTTTTTTTTTTTTTTTGGATAAATTTGTGTGAAGAAACTTTTGATCAATATTTTAGGATAAATTTGTGTGAAGAAAATTTTGATTTATATTTTAGATTATATCATAGTTTTGTTCTTTGTATAAATAAATTTCACTCATATTTAAATGTTTTGGAAACTACATTATCTTACAATCGTTCTAATTTTTTAAAAAACTCTTATAATAGGTTTTCTTCAATTTTATAATAGTTTGAGTTTTGATATAAGAAATGGATAACAAAAAAATTTATTCTAAAGAAAAAATACATAAATTTAAAAAAAATATAAATAAAAAATATAAAATAAAATAATAAAAAAATACTACAATTTGTTTTTAAACTTATTCGATATATATTGAAGTTAAAGTGAAAAAATAAAATACATATAATTTTAACAATTTTCTTTTTTAAATTAAAAAATAATTTAAAAACTAATTCATTATATACTTTCTCTATTTTATCTTAAATTCAATTAATATATATTGAACATAGAATGCTAAAAATTAAATACATAATTATTTAATTTAAAAATAAAATATAAAAACTGATTTAAATATATTCCAATATATAATTTATATATAAACTTAAAAAAATAGATATATTATTTACTTAACATCTCTCTCCTACATTTTTGAATTTTTTGTTTATGAGTTCTTTATCTTTATCTTTTTTTCCCATAATCTTTCATTTCCTCTCATATTAAAAACGAAAAAGTAAGATAAAAACCATCAACTGAGACAACTACTCAGGCATAATAGTAACATTTGGTTCCTTCAAAATGTTTGTACATTTTCTATAATATAAGTCAAACAAATATTTTTTTAATAATACTAACATATTTTTGGGCAGCAATTTTTAAGGTATAGTCCAATGTAAATCCTAACGCTCGTGTCAATGATGGAAAGTAAAGATATTTGGTAAAATATTAAATCTAACCTTTCATCGATAAAGAAAAGTACATTTTAATGATTATTAAATAGTTAATAATAATATTAAAAAAAATTATTGAAAAAGTTAACATATATATAAATAGATAAATGTTGATAAAAATATTAAAATTATTATATTAATAATATATAAAATGTAAGAAGTTTAGACCAACCAATCATAACAATAAGTACATGACTTGAATTGACATATATATTAGAATGGATATACATGATATTAAGTTCTAAACAATTAAGTTATATGATATATATTTTAAAGTTTAGTTGTAGGAGCCTTAAAACCCTTTTGTCATACTTTATAAAGATTGTGAATCTTAATAGAAAGTTAAGTCTATTTGTTGTGACTCCGCTGAGCGGAAGATTTTGGTAGGGAAAAACCTCCTTCTCTGGATGATCTTTTCTTTTGTAGTGTCTTCAGTGAATACTAGACGAAGGGGGATAGCCTTTCGAGACTCACTGTTTCATAACATCTTTGTGTATTAGAGATTACGTGTCTTTAAGACCCCTGGTTGTGGGATCCTTAAAACCCTCATGATTCATAAGGTTGTGGGAGCTTCCAAACTTTTTATTTGTTCCTTGTTGTGTTTCGATAGGTTGTGGGATCCTTAAAAACCTCCTTATTTCGCTATGGTCGTGGGTACTTTCATTTCACTTGTTATGTATGTGGAAAGGTTGGGCGAGCCTCCAAACCCTCTTTTTTATTCTCAGTTATTTGAGGAATCTTTAACCCTCTCTATTGTACTTGGATGTGGTTCTAGTTATCAAAATCTTCACCTACCCAATTCATAACTCTGGTTTCAAAAACATTTACCTCATCAAAATAAAAAAATTCTAGTAAAAAATACATAAAAAAAAGAGAGAGATACATATAGGTGAACATGAGAGAGTATTTAAGGATGGAGATCTAAATATTGTATATTTTTATTATAAAAAATATGACTTAAATTTTATTTAATTATAAAAATATGTATATTCAATTGTAGTGTATTGATATTCTAGTTTAAGTCAATTTTAATTGTACATAAAATATTGTACTTTTGTTAGTACACTCTTGATTTTCATATTAATTATCAAATAAGTTATATCTTTTCACTTATAATAAAAAATCAACACCCTTTCAATTTCATACTCATGACATGTACAAAATTTTAAAATATTTTATCATATTCACTATATATATATATATATATATATATATATATATATATATATATATATATATATATATATATCCGTGCTTTATCATAATTTTTAATTTTGAAAATTACAAAACTATATATTATTCTAAATTATTAAATCTAAATATTTTCTATTTATTATTCCTTGGACTTTTAGTAATACTCAATCCAAGTACCTACATAATTGAACACAATATGTAAGGCTTCCAAAATATTAAATATATAGTGAAAACTTTTGAACAAAAATGTATAATATAAAACTAATTATTCTTTTTAATCTAGCTAAGTACAATAAAAACTATTTTCAAGAAAATTAAATTAATTAATTATATTCATAAGAGTGTTTAGATTTTAATTATTATCATTTGAATTTGAAAAATATCTATAATGATATCTTGCATGGTAATCGTTATGCTAGTATCCTATTGAGAAGTCACACCTTAAAAATTATAATTAAATAATAGATAGTTTGAACTAACTATAGTTATAAATTTTAAGTGTTGATGTGGCACCATTTAAGTGATATATGGATGCCAAGGTAAACTGCACTACTTCTTATACCTCTTCCTTATTAAAATTTCACCTTTCATTTTATATAGTTTTATAAAACAATTATGTTACAAAATAATTATTTTTTATATATTTGAAAGAATTGTTAGGTATAACATATGCTTGTTAATTAAAATTACTAGGAATATCCAAAGATTTTCATTAATCTCATTTGATTTCCCCTATTAGTATCACTTTTACATGGAAATGGGTGTATTCATGGAGGATTATTTGCATGATTTTTTTTAGTGATTTTGAAGTTTAAGTTTGAGCTAATTATGATAGAAACTTTGAAATTCCATGAATATCATTATCGATTCAAAACACTATAAAATAGAGGTAGGTTGAGTAGAAAGAGAGCATGGGTAGATGTGGATAATCTGATAAAAAGGAAGAGAAAGAAACATAAATCATATTTAGCTCGTTTGTATTTATAAGAGATAAAATTGATATCTTACATTTCGACAAAAATAAAAAAGGAGAGTAAACTTTGGAAAAAATAATATAGAACTTTGTTATAATTTTTTAAAAAAAAAATCTATATATAACATATAGTAAAAGGTTAAAATTTTAATTGATCCAAAACTCAGAAGTTTTGGAAGTTTTGGTTGAAAGATATTTCAAGAAAACAAAAATAACACAATAATAATGCTTTCTCTGAGAAGAGATGTTTTATTACTCACAAGATGGCAAATACAAACATATGCTTATCTCTGGGAAGAGATGCCTGATCTCCTTCTCGGGCTACATCTTTACTTATACATATTTTGAAGGTAGAAGAGGATGTGGAAGGTCACCAATATCGATGGAGATGAAGTAGTTTGACTTCTATGATTTACAACAACACATATTTTGATAAATTATTATTTTTAGACAACACTATTAAAATTGAAATTTTAGGCACTTTCGTTGAGTTTTCAAGGATCAAAAATCACTGAGCATATCTCTATGCCATCTCATTGTATTCTCCTCATTCTCATGTTTCCAATGATTCAAACGGGGAGTCAAACAGAGCTATGGTTCAAAAGTTATGGCTCTCAAAATTTCTGCCACCAATTGAAATAGAACCGTCGTCCGAATTGTTACCTAAAGTGTTGCCTGAATTATTAATATTATTAAGAAGAGTTACACACACAATTTAATAATAGCTTATTCTAATTGGAATGAAACATTATGTATATTACATAGCTCTTTTGAATTTGCATGTGTTGAAGGGGAAGAACAGATACAGTGTGTTAGAAGTAGAGATTCTAGTGCAAGAATGCGTTTACACCACCAAATTGAACTCATTGAATCACCACTCATGGAATGTCATGTGCCATTTTGTAATTATTAGAGGAAATATTTTGTGAGGATGTAAAATAAAAAAATTAATTTTTGGATTATCAATATTATGTGTGAGATACATAAATTAAGAAGATGTTTGAAGATACAATAGAGAAATGAACATAAGATTCTAACCCATTCAAAAAAGAATTATTATCCAAAGATTTTAAAGGACTTTGGCCAGAAACCAACTATCATAGTTTGATAACATGATTATAGGGTACAACTAGAAGTATGTTCCATAGCATTGATAGAAATAATGGTAAGAAAAGCAATGAAAAACCATAAAAATTTGAAGGATTAAAAAATACAATTCAAGTATCAATTATTTTTAAAAACACCAATGCAAATATGAGTGTAAAACAACCACTTGGCTCAATGTATAATTGCTTTATATACACAATTTATTTCTCAAAGAAAATGAGGTGGTGCAACGTAAGGGCAGAGTCCATAGGGCCTATTTGCCATGGTGTAAATGTCATTGCATTATTCATAACAACACTACTAGACACAAACACATCCCTACACTTGTTTCTTTGCCTCCAATACACTACATATGCTCTTCCCCTTCAATAGCTATACAAATTAAAGTGAAGGAGGTGGTGCTAGATAATGGTAAAGTCCACAGGGCTTGTTTGTCGTAGTGTAAATCTCATAGCAATATCCAAAATGACTCTACCATGCACATACCCATACCAACACTTAAAATGTTGCCTTTAATACATTGCATCCACTCTTCCCCTTCAAAAATAGTGCAAATATTAAATGGTGTGATACGACGAATGTATAGATTCATAGAAATCTAAACTAGCTAGGTGTGATTCAACATAGGTATAGGCTCATTCAATGCCAAAAATAAGATGTTAAATGCAAGTTGGTGAGGTGTTATTACTTTACCACCTCAAACAAGGTGCATTCATAACAGGATTGAGCGCTACTAATTAAAGTTTAAATTTCCTACTTTTAACTCCTAATATTTTTTATGAATAACATTGATATAAATTTGCTTGTATTAAATTGAAACAGGGTGTTGGTATGCTTTGATCAAGTTTCTATCCTAATGGGTAAGTAGTTAACTTGAAACAAACATATTTTTATAAAAACAAAAGTATAATTTGAAACATGCACAATATTGGAATAAACATATTTTTATGATTCATAGTGGCATATTTTTTTTTGGTATTGAATTGAAATAGAGAATTTATGTCCTTACCAATAAATTTTAGGTGATAGAGTATAGGTATGAGCTCTTTCATGTCTAAAATATCATTCTCAACGATAACAAGATATTTGTATGAATGTAATTTATTAAAAAATAAAAACAAAAAAAAATATTTGTATAAATTATATTCATGCAAATAATTCTTGGTACAATATTATTCACACTTAACTAAGTATAAATATTAATTAAAAATAAGAAATAATAAACTCTTAAAATAAAACCAAAAATTTGTAAAATGTAAGAAATAAAAAAATAATTATAAAATAGTTTTGGCTCATAATCTTAATGAGGTTTCACTTGTAAATCCATTGTTAATGGTAATGGCAAAACGACTCCAGATGTAAAACGACCTCATGCAAACCCTACCACATTTGGAACTAGCACCAAATCATTTCTGCACTTATCAAATGACTTAAAATTCAAAGACATAGGAACAAAGAAAAGAGTCCAACAAAAAACTAAAACGGTACACATACCTCTAACTGTCATATCCATTATCATGAAACAAACAGACATGACTTTTATCCAATCATTCAAGTCCCTCGAAAATAAAGAGGCATCCCTCAACACCTCAGCAAGAGCTTCTGAAAACGATTTTAGAAAAATATTGAAGTTTGAATGTAAAAAATACAAGTCCAAATCAATGATGTTTAAAAGAAAAAAGCATGTCATTAATTTGAAGTATTGAAGAAAAAATTCACCAAACGCTGACAACCAGCTAGGGTTTTATTATTAAGAAATAAGAAAAATGCACCATGGATTTGACAATCTTTGAGAAAACAAAAGCTAACAGTCGTAGGGTTTGATTGCTATAGAATAAGAAAAGGAAGAAAACCTGCTCGAACAACACTTGGACGATTGCTTGCTTGTGATTTTGGCGAGTCCCCATCCACATCCGACCGTAGCAAATTGCAAAACTCTTAACCAAAAAACAATGGAGCAAAATAGTTATAAATTGTAAGTGATGCTTGAAATCTAAATGAAAATTTATCTAAGTAGAGCCCAAGCTTCTTTAAAAATGAGAGATTCAACTAAGATTTTATCCTCACTGTAGTTGGATGTAAAATTATTAAGAAATATGCAAAATATTATTAAACTGTATTAGGGTGCAAATTTATGAACAAATATGTAGTAAAAAAGTGGGAATTTAAGCTACGAAATTTCATGCAAATCGAAAGGACAGAAGTTCAAATATTAATTATAGCTTGAAATTTATTCAAGATTTCATTTGGCTGTAGTAGAATGCAAAAAACTATAGAAATGTGTAAGGAAAATTATAGGCAAAGAAAAGTTAAATTTAAATTACAGTTTGAAATCCAACAAAGATTTCATCAGCGCCTTTATTAGAACACAATTAAAAACCCTAAAAAAAGCTATGAAATGAGTTGAAATTTGATGCTATGGTTTGAAACTCAGTCAAGATTTTTCATGCAAATTATCCGTATTATCACCTGATAGATCGATCTTGTCATCAAATCACTTGGAGCATTCTCCAGAGTAAATTTACTATTAACATTTAAGAACTCTACACAAACAAGAATTTAAAAAAAATTATAAACTAAATTAGTGCTTACGAATCATCTTAAATGTCAGGGATTTCTCCTTTATTGATGCATCCAGCCATCCAGGGTTTAGATGAATTATTCAAGCTTTTGCTTGAAAGTTCTTCTGTATGGCCAGAAATAGCATTTTAGATGAATTGTTCAAGATTTTGCTTGAAAGTTCTTCTGTATGACCAGAAATAACATCATCATAAAGCGCATTTTAAACATATATATGTAAACTTGAATACAGTTCAAGTAGGTTGAAGCCTTATTATTTCTACAAAACAAGTAGGAATCTAAACCTATTAGATCTGACATTTCAACCTCTCTGCTTCGACCTTATAAAAAAAATCAAAAATATATCAAAAACCCCAATTTTTGTTGGAAAAACCTACAACACTATTGGTTGTATAGGAGAGAGAGAATAACAAAAATTTACAGGTCCAGTTGGGCAGCTAATAGACAATACAAGATAGAAATAGAACATGGAAGAAAATAGAGAAATAACCACTAAATCCTGCATATATTTATATCTGAAAAACTCCTTTTACATAATTAGAACATACAGGGGTTACAAAAAATAACATACAAAAAACATCAAAATTTTCCTTAACTGTTGCTCTTTCCTTGCTATGGACTGCTCTATTTTCCCCCTTTTTCATGTTTTTGCTCTCTCTTTCTTTCTTAGCTACAGGGTGCCCTGTTTTCCCCTTTTTGCTGCTGCAAATTCTATAAGTTGTTGCTATTGTTGCATTGAATTTTCTTCTATTTATTCTCTCTTTGCACATTCTCTTACTTTGTCTCTTTATGACAAACTCACCTAACACCCATTCTGCAACCCAACCCTAAATGGCAGTCCAAAATTAAAAACTAAGAAAAAATGCATTTAATGGTAGTAGCTGTCAAGTTCTGCAGCACGCTGTAGTGTTAGGCAGGAATCAATAATATTAATATTTTAACACCCCCCCTTATTTTTGACCTTTCTACCATGGTCAACTAGACGTTTTTCAGCTTCCAAAACCTCTTTATAACTCCTTTTTAACTTACCAAATATTTCTGCATCCTTTTTATGCATGTCTAGAGGTTCGTTACTAAAGTTCGTAGCTCTATTGATGGAGTCTATAGTTTTTCTAATGGAGTCCATAGTTTTTTTAATAGAGTCCATAGATTTGCTATAGGAGTTCATAGTTCTGATGATGGAGTCCATAGTTTTTTTGTAGGAGTCCGTAGTTGGACTAATGGAGTCCGTAGCTGAACTGATGGAGTCCATTTTTTTTTGGAGTCTATAGCTAGATTGATGGAGTCTATAGTTTTATTGTAGGAGTCTAGAGCTATATTATTTGAGTTAGTAGCTTTGCTATAAGACTTTGTAGTTACCATAACACTAAATAGGCCTAATGTTGATGCATTTATGACCTATAACCTTCCTCTTAAGTGCATGAAAGTGTTCTTAGACAATGGCTTAGTAAAAATATCAACTAATTGCTGATCAGACTTACAAAAACTAAGCTCTATGACATGATTTTTAACTAACTCATGAATAAAGTGATACCTGATTGCAATGTGTTTACTCCTACCATGAAATACAGGGTTCTTTGAGAATGCTATGGATGATGCATTGTCATAATAGATCACAAAATCTCCTTGTTGCTCCTCATACAAATCAAAAAGTATCTTTCTCAACCATATAGCTTGACATGTTGTTGCATTGGCTATTATATACTCTACTTCAGTTGTAGAAAGTGATATTATTGTATGTTTCTTTGAAGCTCAAGATATGGCTCCTGACTCAAGATGAAATACATACCTCAAAGTACTCTTTTGGTCATCAAGGTTACCTGCCCAATCACTATCTGTATAACTAACAAACTGAAACTCATCTGCTGCTGCATACAAAATACCATAATCCTTTGTTTCATTCATGTACCTCAATATTCTCTTGTCAGCTTGCCAATGTGTCTCCTTTGGTATCTCCATGAATCTTGATATGATGTTGACTGCATACATGATGTTTGGCCTTGTTGCATTCAAATACATTAAGCTTTCCACTAGACTCTTATAGTGTGTGGGTTCTACTTTGCTGCTACTATCATCTTTGCACAACTTAAGACTTGTCTCTGTTGGAGTGAACATAGGCTTGTTGTCTAACATCTTGAACCTCTCTAAAATCTTATTTGCATACTTATATTGGCATATGAATATGCCTTCATCCATTTGCTTGACTTCTATTCCAAGAAAGTACTTTAAAAAATCCAAATCAGTCATTCCAAACTTATTTTTTATGGTTGTTTTGAATTTTTCAATGGACTGATTTGCATTACCGATGAATATAAGATCATCCACATATAATAAAATAATCAACATACATTCCTTACATGATTTGATGTATAGTGTGGGATCACTTGCATTCTTACTAAAACCGTTGCTTAACAAGTATGAGTCTATATGGCTATACCATGCTCTTAGGTCTTGCTTGAGCCCATATAATGTTTTTTTCAGCCTATACACTTTATTCTCATGCATGAGAATCTCATAGCCGAGTGGTTGTCCCACATAGACCTCTTCTTCTAGCACTCTATTCAATACTATCGAATTCACATCCATTTGATGTACCTTCCACTTGAGTTGGTCAACAATGACTATGATTGTCCTTACGGTTTCTAGCCTTGCTATGGGTGCAAATGTTTCATTATAGTCATGTTCAAGCCTTTGCGTGTATCCCTTCACCACTAACCTTGCCTCATGCCTCTCTATCTTGCCTTCATAAGTAATTTTTGCCTTGTATACCCACTTAACTCCTATGACCTCTTTTCCTTTTGGTAGGTCAACTAACTCCCATGTATCATTTCTCTCTATGACATGCATTTCTTCATCCATAGCCTCACACCACTTGCTGTCCTTGACTACTTCTTCAAATTATATTGGATTAGCTAATAGAAAGAGTGCACAATTCATTGTTTCATCCTCATTTTTCTCATACCTTGACTACTCATAGACTTATTTTAAGCTTCTTGTCCTTACTTGATGTTGACTTGAGTTGGAGGAGGATGTTGACTCATGAACAACTCCTTGACCTCCTTAATGGCTACTACTACTATATGAATCAACCCTCTATGAAATAGGGGTCTATGTTGGTGCATTGGTGGTTGTACCACCTGTTGTTTTAGATTCAATGAAAGGTCCACCAGCCCTTATTTCAACATGCTCTTCTCCTTGTCTCTCTTCCCAAGCTTCATGCTTAATGAATTGAACGTCCCAAATGACTTTGAGATCTTTGTTGATAATATTGTATAATTGATATGCCTTTGATTGGTTACTATACCCTATGAAAATACACTTCTCACCTTTGTCATCCCATTTTGTTCTTCTTTGCTTGGGCATGTGTGCATATGCTACACAACCAAACACTCTAAGGTGTTCAACACTTGGGTTCCAATTGCTCCATGCTTCTTGAGGGATTATATCCCTTACATTCTTTGTTAGGAAAATGTTCAAAAAGTACAAGATTGTTTTTATAGCCTCGGCCTAAAAATTATTAGACAAACCTTTTGCCTTTAGCATGCTCCTTGCCATCTCTTGGATGGTCCTATTCTTTCTCTTGGCCACACCATTTTATTGCGGTGTATACCTGGCTGTAAATTACTTTTTTATGCCATGATTCTTGCAAAAATATATGAATTCATTGGAGATATACTCTCTCCCTCTATACATCCTCAATATCTTGATGTAATGACTACTTTACTTCTCCATCATGGTTTAAAATGCTTGAAGGTCTCAAATGCTTTCGATTTTTTCTTCAAGAAGTACACCCATATCTTTCAACTATAGTCATCTATGAATGTCATGAAATAGACATTCTTGGATAGGGAGGGGGTCTTCATTGGACCACACAAATCTGAATGGATTAGCTCTAATGGAGCTCTAGCTCTCCATGCCTTACCCATGGGAAATGCACTCTTATGTTGCTTGCCCAATATACATCCTTCACACACCTTGTTTAGTTGTTATATAAGGGACAACCTATTCACCATGTGTTTTTTATGAAGAATGTTTATCCCTCCAAAGCTCAAATGTTCATACCTAAGATGCCAAAGAGTAGGTTCATCTACCATCATTGTTTTGAACACTGCTACGAGCTCCTTTTACATTCTCAATGGAAACATCCGATTTCTTGTCATCTTGACTGCTACTATCTTCATATTGCAGCCACTCCTATTAGAGATGATGCACTCACCATTCTCAAATTTGACCTTGTACCCCTTTTGCACAAGTTACCCTATGCTGATAAGGTTGTGTTTCACCCTGGGTACATAGTAAACATGATGATTGATTGATGTGGATTGAAATATTACCCTTAACCATGATGGGAACCTTATCATTGTTTCCCATCATCTCTAATTTTATTGTCTCATTTATGTGGTTGAACATCTCTTTGTTCCCACTCATGTGGTTTCGACAACCACTATCCAAATACCATGTCTCCTTGACACTTTGTTCGCCAATGTTGCATGTTATAAAAAAGATTCCTTCTTTCTCATTCCTATTTGGTTCAGCCTATTATGTATAAGTAAAATTAGAATTCTGCCTATTCATGTCATACTCCTTCTTTCTACACTCACTAGCATAATGTCCATATCTCTTGCAATAATAATATTGGATGATAGACTTATCATACATTTGTGTAGATCCACCTCTAGAAGTGTTGCTACTCCTTCCTCTTCCTCTTCCATGTGGTTCTTGATGGCCATGTCTTCTACCTTCTTGATTGTTGCAAGTTATTCATTTTTCTGTATTGTTTGATCCTCTCTCCCTTCCTTTCACATTGACATTGGTCTTGAATGTTTGCTCATGGGAGGAGGCACCTGACCTATTCAATCTTTGTTCATGGGTTTGAAAAGAACCCATTATCTCATCAAATGTCATTTGCCTCAAATCCTTTAAATATTATATAGCAACTGCTATAGGGTCAAATCTAATTGGAAGGATCCTCAACATCTTCTCAATGATCCTATGGTCTTCAAAGGTATCTCCACATATCTTCATTTGATTTACTATGTTCATAGTTCTTATGAATAAGTCATTTATTGACTCATTCTCCTTCATTTTTAGAGTCTCAAAGTCTCTTCTCAAGTGCTACAACTTGACAAGCTTCACCTTGTCACTCTCTTGATATGCATTTTGAAAGATATCCCATGCTTGCTTGGAATGGGTAGCTACTGATATCTTAGTAAAAATTGAGATAGCCAAAGCCATTTGTATGTAGCTGAGTGCTTTGGAATCTTTCCTCTTATTCTCCTTTATCACACTATTTTGTGCTTGAGTTAAGGGATTGAAGGCTGCTATGACTACAACCTCATTGTACCTAGCTTCAACCAACTCCCATAACTTTTGAGAGTTGAATATTGTCTTCATTTTGATGTTCTATACATCATAGTTTTTTCCATCAAACATGGAGTTTTGCTGCCAAAACCTTGAACTTTATTCTGCCATGTCTAAATACACTCACAACCTGGTTGCCCTTCACTATTGGCTCTGATACCAGTTGTTGGAAAAACCTACAACACTATTGGTTGTATAGGAGAGAGAGAGAATAACAAAAATTTACAGGTCTAGTTGGGCAGCTAATAGACAATATAAGATAGAAATAAAATAGGGGATTAAATGGAGAAATAACCTCTAAATATTGCATATATTTATATCTAAAAGACTCCTTTTATATAATTAGAACATACAATGGTTGCTATTAAAAAAATAACATACAAAAATATCAAAACTTTCCTTAACTACTGCTCCTTTCTTGCTATGGACTGCTCTGTTTTCCCCTTTTTCAAGTTGTTGTTATCTCTTTATTTCCTTGCTATGGAATTCTATATTTTCTCTTTTTTTAAAAGATATTTCTATCTCTTTCTTTCTTAGCTATAGACTGCTCTATTTTTTCGTTTTTTCTGCTACAAATTCTATAGACTATTGCTACTGCTACGTTGAATTCTCCTTTATTTATTCTCTCTCTGCACATTCTCTTAATTTGTTTCTTTATGACAAACTCACCTAACACCCATTCTACCTCCCAACCCTAAAAATCAATCCAAAATTTAAAAAAAATGCATTTAATGGTAGTAACTATCAAGTTCTATAGTAAGTTGTAGTGTTAGGTAGGAATCAAAAATAGTAATATTTTAACATTTTTCATGCTTTGAATTTTAATGGAAACAAATTCAAGTGAAGTGATCTCAATTCTACCAGTTTTTTGATTGGCACACCCTACAACCTCAGAATATTAAAGCATTCAACACCTTTTCAATAGTGGACTATTCCCTGTAAAGCTAGGAGGCCGCAACTTTCTATTATATGAGGGAGTCCAAGTGTAAAGTTAGTTTTAATAATATAAGGGAGATGAAAAAATGATAAGGAGTCTTCCTCAAGAGTTTTTCGGAGAACAATTTGATTGTAGATGTCAAGGCATATGTGAAAATGGCCAGAATGTATCCTTAACAAAATGGGTACTTTGCCTTTCCTCCCTAAATCCTCTTCTTGTTAATATTCAATCTCATAACAAAAAAAATATAATTAAGGAAAACACTCATTACAAAATATGTAAATAAAATACCATTTAAAACTGACATGTTGGTTTGACAAACAACACTTGTGAATGCAAATATAATCTATGGAACCTCTCTTATTTTAATTTTTGGTTGGGGTGAGGAAGAACAACTAAAATATCCTTGCCTCTTTAAAAATCAAAGTCCTAAGACATGCATCTTCATACATTTGTTAAACACTGGACATGTTTACACAAATTTATGTCACTATTTATAATAGGTTTGTCCAAACTAGTTAGGTGTGATTCAGTGTAAGTATGGGTTTGTTCAATGTTTCAAATATGTTGTTAAATGTAAATTGGTGAGATGTTATTCCTTTTCCATCTATAATAAGTTGTATATATAATATGAACTGAATGTTATTAACTAAAGTTTAAATGTCACACATTTGATTCCCACTAATACATTTTTGGAGATTTTAATTATCACCTATCATTTTTATTTTAAAAAGGATATATAATTATATCTTGAACGAGAAACATTGTGTTGGCACCACATTGACATGTCACACTTTGAAAATATAGAATTAAATATTTGACACTCTAAATTAATTTAAACTATCAATGTAATGTTTAAGTGTTGATGTGGCACTGTTTAAGTACCACATAAGTGCGATATACCATATTTTTCTCCCCCACATACACTAAAAACTAAATTTTAAGTAGTTAAGTTACACCATAAATATTTTTATTTAATTTTAGGAAGAATTACATGACTTCAATTGATAGATAAATTAAAACTAACACACTTGACATTAACCCTTAAACAAATGAATCATAGTTTATATATTTTTAAAATTGAGTTCACTCAATTATATGAAGAAGTATATGACTTAAATTCATTGGACATCACACATTATTTTTACCTCTGAACTAATCAATTATAAGAATAAGTTCATAACTTGAATTGATGGATAAATTAGAATGAAAATACTAGTTGACATTAAACCCTAAATAATTGAATTGCATCATATATATTTTAAATCTTGTTCAATCAATTACAGGAAGACTTATACAACTTAAATTGATGTATACATGAATTTAATTAAGAGTAAATACAAGACATGGTTTGACATATACATTGGAATGAACATATTAGTGACATTAAACCCTAAATAATTGAGTTACATCATACATAGTGTTCATGTCAATTTCATTCAATTACAAGGATAAGTACATGATTTGAATCAACATATACATTAGAATTAATGTACTTAACTCTCTTCTTACAACTAATCATCTATTTTATTAATAGGAGGGCCCCTTCCATTATGTCATCACTCTCATTGACATAAGATTCATGGTCTATTAGATTTATACTTTGTCACAGACTAAACCTACTAACCATTATGAGATTAATATTTTGAATGGACAAGGAATTTAGAATTACAGGAGAAATTCTAAAATTCACTAAAATAACATGCATATAGTAAGCCATGTATTTAAAAAGTATTCTTGAAAGTGAAACTTATAGAAATGATGAGTATTAAAAGAGATAAAATTATTGCATATTTGGCTTTCTTAATTACACTAGAGGCATTTTCATTATGAGACAAAGTAAGGAATATTTGTCCAACACTGATATTCATTTAATAAGGGAAATTTTAAGGGTGGTTTGTTAGACAAATTTTAGATCACCGACAAGTTTAATAGTTATATCTTTCTTTGACTTCACACAGTCGCCACACATCTAGAGTATGGAACGCTTTTATTAGTAATACACATTTCTACTTTGAAGCTATTATAATTTACAATTTATGGGTTACACATGATAATATATTATCTATCTATATATATTTATTATATTATATATAACATAAATTTATAAATTTAAAACATATAGTACTATATATAATATAATAATAGTATACATTGTATACTATGATATGTTAATTAATATAATATATTATAAAAATGTTATATCAGTATATTATAATATTTATTTTCTTTTATATAAATTATTAATATTATACTATTCTTATATCTATTATTAATATATATATATATATATATATATATATATATATATAATTTAGGGGATCACCCTATTAAAAAGCACACCAAAAGGGTTGTGTCAGGTCACTAGCTCATTTATTTCACTAGTTAACATACATACATATGTTGTGTGTGTGTCTGTGTTAATTGGTGAAATAGATGATCTAGTGACATGACACAACCCTTTTGGTGTTCTTTTTTGGAGGGTGATCCTTTATATTATTTCTATACTATAATATTATACAATATTATATATGGATGTAATACTGACAATTATACCCAATGTTGTAATGATCTCCTTTATAGGAGGTATATGAATTTTTTGAAGATGGGTCTTCTTATATCTTACATTGTGATCAAATCATCTCAAATAAAAGTGTTGGGGAGAGGAATTATGTGTTGTTAATTCATTATGCTGATAGCCATTTATACTATGGAAGACATCTTGTGATCACTATTCAACACTCGTGATCTATGCCATAATTTTTTCATCTAATTTAATAGATGGTGAGTTATTTGGTCCAATATGAGCAACAATGATTTCTTCCTTTAATATTATCTAATATGAATCCATGGTGAATAATCCATCTCCCTAAAGCCATTATTCACCATATACTTCACATCATCTTCTAGCCACTACATCATAATGATTCAATTCTGGGCCAAAAACTTAAGCATTTCTTCAAGTTGATTCATCACTTTCAAGTATCCCTATATATCAACTCATAAAACCATGATTAATAACTTATTTAGATCATAAATGTTGTAAAAATCCTTAGCATAGCCACCATATGACTAAAAACTCAATCAATGTGGTTGTCGATGCTGAACAAAATATTCTAATGGTTCCTCATGGGATCAACCATTACTCTCAACTCTTGTAACCACCTGCTCATATATTCTTACATATTATATTTAAGTCAGTCCCCTGAAATACCTTGTCATCACCCCTCACCATCACCAACCAACCCACCTTGAAATATTTGACCACTTTCATGTTTTGTATGGCTTTGTCATACCAAACCACCTTGCCATTTCTCAAGCTCACCTTGAAATGGAATGTCTCCTCCTGACATAACTCATTCCCAAGTTGTATGAAAGAACATACCACCTCATTTTTTACTATCATCTCCATAATAAATATCATAATATTATTTCTTAATTATCCATGCATAAAAGGTGAATTGGGGTCAATGGTCATGGGTTTTGATTTAGGTAAAACTATTGATTTACACTCTTTTGCTTTATAAAACCTTTCTTCTCATAAACATCAAGTAACACCCCTCCCAATGTAACTTGCAGCTTTGGGTCAACTACTAGTTATTTTTTATGATGTTATGGTAGTTGAAATTATTCACACTACATTCATGTGTTGGTGGTCAAAAAACTTCCATTAAATGCGTCAAATTTTGGTAAGTTATGATTGTCTTTATTATATCAACATGACCATCCTATTTCATCTCACGTTTTAACAACCTACAACCCTAAATGCATTATGAACATAAATATTTTTTTGATTGTTTTAATATTTAAAATATTTCTATATATAATAAATTAATCTTGCTAGTGGATATAAATGGTAATGGATCCTACCATGTGTGAAATTTAATTTTATAGACATTCCTTTTGCCTTTAATGCCTCCCCCTTTGGGATTTGGTCATATGTTGTTTTGAAGGTTGAAAAAAATAGTCTATTATATCACCAAGCCTTTTTCTCTAGCAGGAAGTTTCAAGTTTGCTCCAAAGTGCTAGTTACTACCACATTTACTATTCTTCATGTTGGGCTCCTTATAAAGGTGCCTAATCTAAGTTAGAGAAGTTGCTAAGGGATTTCATATAGGCCAATTTATAAGGTCAGGGTTTCCATAAGGTATTTTTAGATATAGATCTACTATAGGCCTAACGAAGTTGGGGGATAAGGTTATACTCTAAGTGTGAAATGGATCATCAAAAGCTTAAAATAAAATGAAGCTTGAATGAAGCATTAAACAACCAAAGGAACCCTTCCTCAATTAAAGACATGGAAGGGTCTTGGTTTTCATAATATTCTTATTTCTCTTATGTCAGTTCAAATAGGTGTCACCTCTATGGTTAAAATCAAATGAAAAGTTTGGGAGCTTCTAAAACCTAACCTCATATGGGTTGGATATAGATTTAGAACTATTCTTTATGTTAATGCTCATTCCCTCTAGTGGTCTCCGATCCTAAATTTTTGTAGCATCACATTTGTTATGCTTTCTTATATTAATAGTCTTAGATTTTAAAAAAATGGAATCAAGACCATCAGTGATATTTTATGCAAGGCTTCTTGAGGGTGGTTGTCATGGGATATGTTGAGAATTAAATACTAACTCAAACATGAAGATGTAGTTTTATTTAGGAGATTAGGAATTACATACTTAATATTTATCTCCATAAATTTAGTGTCTTGTCTAGGGTCACCTGGTGGAAACACTGGTATTGTCCTACAACTACTATTTTTTTTATACAAACCCCAAATTGGGTATCATATGCTTGCTCCCTAACATATATAGAGCGAAATCCTCAACCGTTGGTGGATGTTAAGATCTATGGATGTTGTATAGGTTAGAAGGTTTTTCAATCTTTGGAAATCCCACATTGACCCCTAAAAATCTCATCTTCTCTAATGTATTCTTTACTAAGGCCTATAGGTTGGAGACCAACTCAAGCACATGAGGCTCTCAATCATATCTTCCCTGTTTGTCATCAAGTTGAGACTTTGAAGCACCTATTATAGTTCCCCCCCATGGTAAATTAGAATTGAAATGGATTCATTCCCTTTTTCAACCCTTTCTTCCAAAAAGTTTTACCTATAAAATGGTTCTTTTTGGGGACTTGGTGATGTTTGCCGACAAGATACAACATTTTTTTTACATATTTTTCATGTTGATATTATTTTTTATATAAAAATATAAAGGTATTTTATTTTTAATAATGAATTTATTAAAAGATAATTTTTGATAACTAACAAGGTTATTTCCATCTCCAATATTTTTCTTAAGATTCAAGTTGAGGTAAAAAAAATCCACCGGGAGGTGCAACACCTTGTTGAGTATTCAATGTCAATATGGGCACTTAAGTATTCATAATAAATTTAGTTTAATTGGTATTTTATTAGTTTAGGAATATTATTTAATTAATTTATGTCCTAAATTAATTTTTTGGTCAATTTTAGACACTTTCTGAGAATTTTCTAAAAAATAGTTAGTAGTGCTAGTTAGAGTGCAATTCACTAAATATGGACTTAACTGAGCTCAAAAACTTATCCATTCATCCCCAAATGGTGAGGATCACATTTTAGTGTTGAATCAATTGAAATTAATGTTATTTTAATAATTTTTTAATTTTTTAGGTATTTAGGGCACCCAACTTGACTAGGTTGCATGAGTTGCTTACTTGTTAAGAAAGGTTTCTTGAATGTTGACCTTGTCTTGTCAATAAGTCAAAAAAAAAAAAATCTTGAGTCTATTTTCACTTATCTTAGAGTCTATTTTTAAAGATTTATTTTTAAATTAATTAGTATTTAAGTAAAAATTATTTATTTATATTTCACTTAATAGACATAACTTGTCATGCAAGTTATCTTGTGATAGGCTCATTTTAGTTTTATTTATTAATAAAAAATTATGAAAAAAGAATGTGGCACAATAGTTATTCTTGAGAAATATTTTTTCATGTGTTAATATTTTATTTTATTTTAGGTATTCAATAAGAAAACTAAACAAGTAATTTTTTTTCTAATCTAAATTTATTCAATATATTGTTAGGGTGTGGAGCTAAAAGCTTCACCAAGGAGCATACAAAATAGTTTCGGGTCTACACAGACGCCGGCGTCGGTCAGGAGCGACCGACGTCGGTCAGTTGCGGTTACAGAGGTGACGACGTCGGTAGTAGGGTCGGTCGGCGACGGTCACAGGCGAACAGGCAGGAACTGACGTCGGTTACCTGCGTGTCCAGAAAGCTATTTTCGTGGACAGAAGCGAGTGTTTGCATGATAAGTTTGAGTTGTGGACTCAAGTTTGCATCTCTATTATTAGCATTACTATTTTTAGAGCCCTTGTTTAAGTGGTTTAACTATTTGTTGGAAGTACATGCTCAAGTCTCCTAATTCTATATGAAGAATTAGATCTTCCTAGCTTTGTAGTAGAATGTATCAGTAATAGTAGAACATTGTGAATGTTTGAAGGACAGTACTGAGTTGCATCAATCCAGGTTGTTGGATTTGATTGTACTTGAAAGAGAGCTCTTAGGAATAGAGATCTAGTGAGAGATCTTGTGTGCATCTGAAAGAGGTGCGAAAGAACGAAGTTTCTTCATTGTATTCCTATTGTAAAGAGTTTTAATACAAGTTTTCAGGGTGTTTTCTTGTATATCTTGTTCTGTGCTATTTATCATTTTAGTTACTTATCTATCTAATTTATTTCTGCATTTATTGCTTTCACAAGTGTAATCCATTGTTGGTTGATCCCCAACAAGTGGTATCAGAGCCTAGGTTACAGGTTCAGAGCTTGATATTTGGTATCAAAGCTCAGGTTCACTAACAGGTGGTTCAGATCTGTGTAGTGTGTTTGGATTACAGGTTTCTCACAGGGGTTTTTGCAGGGATTTCTGTTTGAGTGGGAGAAGCAATGGCAGAAGAAAGTAAGTTGAGAATGGAAAAGTTTAATGGCAAGAACTATCAACACTGGAGAATGCAGATAGAGGACTATCTGTATCAGAAGGATCTTTACTTACCGTTAGGTGGGATAGCAAAGAAGCCCAAGGACATGGAGGATGAAGAATGGGAAGTTCTTGATAGAAAGGCTCTAGGGTCTATAAGACTGAGTCTGGCCTCCACTGTGATATCTAATTTGTCACAGGCAAAAACAACAGTAGAGTTGATGACTACGTTAGCAAATATGTATGAAAAACCCTTAGCTTCAAATAAGGTATATCTTATGAAGCAGTTATTTAATTTGCATATGAATGAAGGTGGATCTGTTTCTACTCATCTGAATGATTTCAATGGTATTGTGAATCAATTAAGCTCAGTAAATATAGTGTTTGATGATGAGATAAAAGCTCTTTTAATATTATGTTCTTTGCCTGAAAGCTGGCATGGCTTAGTAATGGCAGTTTCTAATACTGCATCTGCATCAAATATTTTGAAAGTAGAGGATGTTGTTAGTGTTATCTTAAATGATGAAATACGCAGGAAAAGCACAGAAGAGGCATCCGAGAATGCTTTAAGTTTTGAGAGCAGGGGAAGGCAAAAAGAGAAGAGCAAGAAAGGCAGAGCAAGATCCAAGTCTAAGGGGAAAGGTAAATCTAAATCCAGAAATGGTAGGAAGCCACAATGCTAGAATTGTGGAAAGATGGGGCACATAAGCAGAGATTGTTGGTCAAAGCCTAAGGAGGACAATCAACACGAAGGAAAGGAAGAAGCCAAGATTGCAGGTATTGCACAGGATGCTTTAATTTTCTCTCTGCATAATAATATAGAGTCTTGGGTATTAGATTCTGGTGCATCTTTTCATGCTACTCCTAACAGAGAATATTTCAGTGACTATATCCATGGAGATTTTGGAATAGTGTACTTAGGGGATGATGAGCCTTGTAAGATTACTGGCAAAGGTAAAGTGCAGCTGAAGATGCAGAATGGCAACACATGGGTGTTGAGAGATGTGATGCATGTTCCTAGTTTGAAGAGAAATTTGATTTTTGCAGGTAAGCTAGGTGATGAGGGTTGTACAGTAACTCTCACAGCAGATTCTTGGAAGGTGACCAAGGGTGCACTTGTTATGGCCAGAGGTAAGAGAGAAGGTACTCTCTATTTGTGTAATTATGTTATTAACAAATCTCCTTCAGTTTTATCTACTTCAGATGTGGATGCTAAATTGTGGCACTCAAGGCTTGGCCACATGAGTGAGAAGGGGATGTCAATTCTTAAGTCTAAAGGTATGCTTTCAGATTTGAAAAGTATGGATCTAGAATTTTGTGAGCATTGTGTATTTGGAAAACAGAAAAGGGTTAGTTTTCTCAAGACTGGGTCTACTAAGAAAAGGTAGAAGTTGTAGCTTGTTCACACAGACGTGTGGGGACCGGCTCAGGTAGCCTCTATTAGCGGATCACGGTACTATGTTACATTCATAGATGACGCCACAAAAAAGGTATGGATCTACTGTATTAAAAAGAAATCTGATGTTTTTGAGACTTTTAAGATTTGGAAAGCTATGGTTGAGAATGAAACAGGCAGAAGATTAAAGTGCTTGATATCTGATAATGGCGGTGAGTTCTGCAGTCTTAAGTTTAACTGGTATTGTTACACTCACGAAATCCGAAGGCAAAGGACGATTCCAAGGACACCTCACCAGAATGGTATTGCTGAAAGGATGAACAGAACTATCATGGAGCGTGCAAGATGTATGAGATTGCATGCAGGGTTGCCCTTAGAGTTTTGGGCAGAAGCAGTGGACACCGCAGTGTACCTGATTAACAGAGGACCCTCTACAGCTCTGGATGGTGGAATTCTAGAAGAGGCATAGACAGTTAAAAAGGTAGATCTCTCATATCTCAAAGTTTTTGGTTGTGAAGCCTTTGTACACATAGATAAGGAAAATAGAAAGAAGCTTGATGCTAAGTCTATGAGGTGCATGTTTATTGGCTATGACTCAGATGATTTTGGTTTCAAATTTTGGAATCTAGGAACTAACAAGGTAATCAAGAGTCGTGATGTTGTTTTCAATGAAAGAGTGATGTACAGTGATCAGATAAGGAAGCTAGATCAATCTGGGTAGAGCAATAGTGAATTGGATGAAGTTATGGTCCAAAATGAGCTTGTGGGAAAAAGGAATAATCACTTACAAGAAAACACAGAGACTGACGTCGGCAGGTTAGGAACCGGCGTCGGCAGTACAAAAACCGATGTCGGTCATACAGAGACCGACATCGGCAGACCAGGCACCGACGTCGGCCAGGAAGAACCGGCGTCGGCCAGTAACAGGTCTACAGGTGGCCGAGGTCGGTCACTGTCAAAAAATTTGGGTGGACAGATTGTTGTGGACGAGTCCAAGACACCCATCAGGAGGTCTGAAAGGGTAAGTAAGCCTCCAATTAGATATTCTCCTTCTTTATATTATTTATTGCTAACCAATGGTGGAGAACCAGAGAGTTTTGAAGAAGCATTATAGGTGGAGTCCAGGAGTAAGTGGGAGCGTGGCATGGTTGAGGAGATGGAGTCCTTAAGAGAGAACCAAACATGGGATTTGGTTGAATTGCCAGCTGGTAAGAGAACACTGAAGAACAGATGGACCTATAGGTTGAAGGAAGGTGAGGATGGACAGATGAGATATAAGGCCAGATTGGTAGTGAAAGGATTTGCACAAAAGCCAGGTATTGACTTTGGTGAGATTTTTTCTCCTATTGTTAAAATGACTTCAATAAGGGTTGTATTGTCTTTGGTTGCTTTTGAGGATTTGCATCTTGAGCAGCTAGATGTTAAGACAGTGTTTCTTCATGGAGATTTGGATGAGGAAATATACATGGAACAGCCAGAAGGTTTTGAGGTCAAGGGTAAGGAGAAGTTTGTGTGCAGGTTGAAGAAAAGCTTGTATGGCCTCAAGCAAGCTCCTAGGCAATGGTATTTGAAATTTGACAGGTTTATGACTGAGCATGGCTACAGTAGGTGTCAATCAGACCATTGTGTATATTTCAAGAGATTTGATAACGGTAGATATATTATTCTATTGTTGTATGTAGATGACATGCTGGTTGTAGGGTCTCACATGCAGGATATCTCAGAGCTTAAGGTAAAATTAGCTCAAACGTTTGCTATGAAGGATTTGGGAGCAGCGAAGAAGATCCTTGGCATGAGCATTAGGAGAGACATGAAAAATCATAGGTTGATATTGTCTCAAGAAGATTATGTGAACAAGATGTTGGAAAGGTTTAATATGCAGGATGCAAAACCGGTAAGTATACCTATGGCTGGACATTTCAAGTTAAGTAAAAAACAATGTCCTAATTCACATGAAGAGGTAGAGTACATGAGTAAGGTTCCATATTCTTCTGCAGTAGGAAGTTTGATGTATGCAATGGTGTGTACTAGACCTGATATTGCCCAAGCAATGGGAGTGGTAAGTATATGGCCAATCCAGGTAAGGAACATTGGAAAGCAGTTCAATGGATCCTTAGATATCTGAGAGGAACCATCAGTAGGCACTTATGCTATGGAGGTTCAGATAATTCTCTACATGGTTATGTAGATTCAGATATGGCAGGTGATTTGGATGGCAGGAGGAGCACCACAAGTTATGTTTTTACTGTAGGTGGAACAGCGGTTAGCTGGATATCTAAGTTGCAGAAGGTTGTTGCCTTGTCAACTACAGAAGCAGAGTATATTGCAGCCATAGAAGCTAGCAAGGAGATGATATGGATGACACGGTTCATGGATGAGCTTGGTAGGGAGCATAAGAGTTGCAGATTGTATAGTGACAGTCAGAGTGCAATCCATTTGGCCAAGAATTCGGCCTTTAATTCAAGAACAAAGCACATACAGCTAAGGTACCACTTCATATGGCAGGTATTGGAAGATGGGGAGTTGAAGCTGGAGAAGATCCATACAGACAAGAATCCTGCTGGTATGCTAACAAAGCCGGTTACAAAGGAGAAGTTGAATCTTCATTCAACTTCTATTGGTCTTCATGATTGAGTTGAAGATGGAGGAGCTAGAAGATGTTGCTGTATAGGTATTGGTGTAGCTGGTTTATCTCCAAGTGGGAGATTGTTAGGGTGTGGAGCTAAAAGCTTCACCAAGGAGCATACAAAATAGTTTTGGGTCTACACAGACGCTGGCATCGGTCAAGAGCGACCGACGTCGGTCAGATGCGGTTACAGAGGCGCCGACGTCAGCAGTAGGGTCGACCGGCGATGGTCACAGGCGAACAGGCAGGAACCAACGTCGGTTACCTGCGTGTCCAAAAAGCTATTTCTGTGGACAGAAGCGAGTGTTTGCATGATAAGTTTGAGTTGTGGACTCAAGCTTGCATCTCTATTATTAGCATTACTATTTTTAGAGCCCTTGTTTAAGTGGTTTAACTGTTTGTTGGAAGTACATGCTCAAGTCTCCTAATTCTATATGAAGAATTAGATCTTCCTAGCTTTGTAGTAGAATGTATCAGTAATAGTAGAACATTGTGAATGTTTGAAGGACAGTACTGAGTTGCATCAATCCAGGTTGTTGGATTTGATTGTACTTGAGAGAGAGCTCTTGAGGAATAGAGATCTAGTGAGAGATCTTGTGTGCATCTGAGAGAGGTGCGGAAGAACGAAGTTTCTTCATTGTATTCCTATTGTAAAGAGTTTTAATACAAGTTTTTAGGGTGTTTTCTTGTATATCTTATTCTGTGATATTTATCATTTCAGTTACTTATCTATCTGATTTATTTTCGCGTTTATTGCTTTCACAAGTGTAATCCATTGTTGGTTGATCCCCAACATATATATTGTTGTCAATAATCTCATTTACAACACAACTAGATTGAAAGCTAGTGTTTTTATGATAAATTAGTTGATGCATAGCTTCAATTTAAGATTAAATCAAAGTTTATTTGTACTTATTACATACACACAAAACTTTACTTTGATATCGGAGCCTTGGTTAATAAAATATCATAAGGTTTTCAATCCATTATTAGGAGAATCAATGGCTTCAATGAATTTATGCTTCCATAAATATTCCCATCTTAAAATGTGACAACTTTGAATTGTAGAGATATCAATTGAAGAGAATTATTGTATGGAAAGGAGTTTGGAAAAAATTTCTATATGGGTACACACTACCTCAAGACTGAAATACCTTGACTCAAGATCAAAAAAGAATAAAAAAGGATGAATAAAAGATAAATGAATAATTTTTATTCTATATTTAGAGTACCATAGACCCAAGTATCTATCTAAGAATTTCATGATGGAATAATGCCCATGAGGCATGGAATACCTTCAAAACTGCATATCAAGATTCAGTAAGATAAGAGAAAAAAAAATCAAACTCTTAAAATTAATTTAAAAAATTTTAGAATGTATGATAATGAAAGAGTTGGAGAATATTGCATAAGAGTATATGACTTAGTACATATAATGAGGGTTTATGGAGAAACTATACAAGATAGTATTATAGTAAAGAAAATTTTGAGACGTTTAAGTAAATAAAGGTTGCATATTATGATCAATCTTGAATAATTTAATGACATGAACACTATTATTTTTGATAACTTGGTTGGTTCTCTCTTTCCCCATGAAGATAAGAAGAGACTATACACAAGAGATAAAAAGCAAACACTTGAAACTATGGAAAATATTTCAAAGACCAAAGAGAAAAATATAACATCAAAATCAAGAGAGTTCAAAAAAGTCAAATTCAAAGGAAAAAGTTGAAACTAACTTCATAGGTAAAAGTAATAAATACTTTACTTTTCATTACTATAAAAAATCAAGACACATGATAAAAGATTGCAGGATACTAGCAACTAAGAATCAAGTTAGTCAAGAGAGTGAAAAAAAGGAATTACAAGTTGAAGAAAGTGATGGTCAAGAATTATCAAATTATTATCTCACATGTAATGTGGAAATAAAGGAATCAAATAATTGGTGGTTTCTCTATTTTGGTTTCTCAATCACATGGCAAGTCACAAAGATGGTTTTATCAAGTTAGATGACTCTTTCAAAATCCAAGCACAATTATGAGATGAAAAATCCATCTAATTCAAAGGAAATGGAAACATGCAAATCACCACAAGTAAAGGTAAGGTTGAAATGAAGGATGTTTATTTTTCTCAAAATCCAAGTCAAAATCTTATTAGTGTTGGTCAATAAGTAGAAAATGTTTTCAAACTACTTTTTGAAGATGGTATTTGTTTTATTTTTGATTAAATATTTAAAAATATATTGATTGGAACATCATATATAGAAAATAATAATTTGTTTCCATTAAAGATCAATGTGATGAAGTAAGGTAATTTTTTCTCCACCATTGTGGATGTTAACATGTTGTGGAATTCAAGATATGGTCATATCAATTTTAAGATCGTACATATTATTGACATAAAAGGTATGGTAAGAGGTTTTTCCAAGCTATATTTCAAGAAAGATGATTTATGCAAGTCATGTATTATTGGTAAACATCACAATGGATCTTTCACTATCAAAAATGGAGAGAAATCACACCTTTGGAGCTAGCTCATTTAGATTTATGTGGGCTAATGTCTTACAGAATTATTGGCAAGAACTTATATTTCAACTCCTTAATAGATGATGCTACAAGGTTTATGTGGGTTTATGTTTTGAAATAAAAGAGTGTAAATTTTTCATCTTTTATAACTTTCAAATATTTGGTTGAAAAATAATGTGGTTATTCCATCAAGTTTATAAGAATAGATAGATAAGGTGAATTTTATTCTAATGAGTTTCATGATTTTTGTGCTTCACATAGAATCAAAAGGCTACTAACAAATATTAACACCACAATAAAATGGTGTAGCTGCAAGAAATAATATATCTATCATGGAGTTAATAAGGATTATGTTTGAGATTAAGCACTTGAAAAAATGTTTTTGGGATGATGTAGTGAAAACAATAATCTACATCATTAAGATAAGTTCTACAATGACAGTCAAAGGTAAGAAACCTTATGAATCTTTATATGGAAGACACCAATTTTCGCTCATCTAAAGGTATTTGATTATTTAGATTTTATACATGTTCCAAATGAGAATAGGAAAAAAATATATCCAAAGAGTGTTCCTCATGGGTAAGTGCATGTTGGGGTGCCAAAAAGTATACACATTTTTTCACTTTATTGAAAGCCGGGTAAACTTTTTAACGTGACTGGCGCCACTAGCTAGACATGACTAATACCGGTACCACGGGGCTGATGGGGGACTTGAACACTGATGGGCAAAGCCGCAATGGAAGTACCCGACCAACCGACTACACCCCCCGACCCTAAAAAGTATACACATTTTACATTCAAATGGATTTCAACATTTCTGCATATGTAGTTTAAAAAAGTGTGTATGTAGTCTTTGAATATAAGCTTGATAATTATGGAGCCAGGATCACGTACATAATTTTAGTATTTAAAACCATGCACGTGGTTTTAGTATGTATAAGTATGTATGTGGAATAATTTACTATTACATTAGCATGCATGGTATATAAATAAAATAAACATTTAAGTATATGTTTACATTTAGCTATGGACATATAGTTTCTTATACTTTAAGTTATATTTTATTTATAAACTTTTAGGATGTTGAGAGTGGTTTCAGACCTTTGGGAGATATAATGCAAATTATAGGTTTTGGAGGATCCTATCATATTTCAAACTTAGTCAGATTCCATGGTTTTAGGGTTTCAGACTTAGCCATATTTTAGGATTTCAAGGAGACATCATAGGAGGTATGAAGGTTTCATGATGAGATGTAGGTATGAGAACATCTCTCACAAAGTGCCACAAGTCTATCCCACCCCATTCCTTGTGCACCCCTTAAGACATACACTCTAGGATAAATGCAATGGTGAGCCCCTAGTGCATCTAAGAACCATATAATGCACAAAATCATACACAACATGATTTACAGTTCTGGGATACATTTCTAACAACAATCCCATGGAGAAAAAACACACCTCACTTCTTTCATTCCATGGATCGTGGATATTCTTGCCCTATATGTCCCTATCTAAATGTAAACTTATACTTAGATGTTTATTTCATTTATATACTATGCATGCCAATGTAATTTTAAACTATTATGTGTATGCACTTTTATAACAACAATATTGTGTAGGCATTTTTAAAGACTAAAATTATATACATAGTTTTAAAAAACTAAAACTATATACACAATTTTAATCACTAATAATAAAATATTCTACATACGCAGTTATTATATTTGACTTTTATAACATATGCTTGAAGGATTAGGAATTGTTTAGATTCTTGAGCCTAAGGCATGGACCTTCAAACACATAGTCGAATGCTATTTTTGTCTAAAAATAACAAAATGCAACTTCGGCCATGTTAAATACTATGAATTTTATCAAATTTTTTTTAAATATTACTACAACATCGACTATACTCTCTTATTTTTAAATATATAATTTTTTAATTTTTTATTAGTTTAAGGTTGTCATATATATAGATTTACAAGTAAGTCATTTTATAACACTATATGACGCAACTATAGATGTTCATCTTTGTTTATGTATCCCTTTCTTCATATAATCAACCCAAAAAAAATTATATAGTTTAAAACTAGACCTAATTCTATACAGATTCAAAAAAATCTAATTTTGAATATTTTTTGAGGTAGTTAGGGGAGTCGCATGGTCAGTTATACATTATTGATCATATTTCAAGTTCTATTGACTTGTGAAATTAATTTTTTTTAAAATGCATTAATTAATTTTAAAATAATATAGGTTGCAAACTAGATGATCTTATCTAATTTTTCATCAAAAGGTTTCAAAAAAATTAAGTGATTCTCAAAAAATGATGGGCTGCATGGAAAGCTATCTACTCTAATTTTTTCAAAAAATAGTACTACTTCTTTGAATTTTTTATGTTTGACCTACTTATACTTCACCATTCCAAAAAATAGTAGTTTAGAAACTAGAATCAAAATGCTACAATTCATGTTTCTATGACATCTTTAAATTTTGAGTCTAGGTGTCTCAAATAATCTATACAAGTTGAGGTTTTTTGTTTTTTTAGGAAAATAATGTCCACTTAATACCCCTTTTTGGTCTCCCAATTCCATGAACTTACTCTCATATTTCTATAGGTTATAGTGATGAAAACAAAGCATATAAGCTTTATCATCATACTAGTAAATTCACAATTATCTCTAGGAATTATAATATTTTTGAAAATGAGGTATATTATGATGTTTATCATGTAGATACAGATGTCATAAGTTTAGGGGGAACCTATTGAAGTTTATATTTATGTCTTAAAAAAATCTACACATGTTTCTAGCTCAACAGGAAAAAATACTAGCTCTTCACAAGAAACTAGTCATCCATCTTCATCAACTCTAAGCAAAAATAAGTGTTTGTTGAATCCACATCCACCCAATAGGATGTTAGATCACGATTATTAAAATATGATCACAAGGATTAAACATCAAGAATGTAATTTTTTTTATTATTCCTATGATGAAAATACTATGTTTGCATTGTTATTTATGGCTAGTGAACCTAACAATTATGCAGAAGCTAGTCAAAAGAAAGAATGGATTGATATTATGAAATTAGAGATGGATTCAATTGAGAGGAATGATACATAAAATATTGTTCAACATCTATTAGATAAATATTTTATTTAATGTGAGTCTACAAGACTAAATTCAAGAGTGATAATATTATTGACAAGCTAAAATATAGACTAGTTGCAAAAGGATGTGCACAAACATATGGGGTTAACTATGATGAAACCTATACATCCATGGCATGTAAAGATACTATAATACTAATTATTCTTTTTTAAACTCATAAATTATGGAAAATATATCAAATGGATGTCAAAATTGTATTCCTAAATAGAGTGATTGAAGAAGAATTATATGTGGGGCAACCACAATATTTTGAGGTAAAGAGTAAATAATTTTGGGTATATAAGTTTAAGAAAGATATTTATGGGCTGAATTAGGATTCAATATATTATTAGTTAAAAAATTTATAGTTGGTTATTGTATCAAGGCTTTGTAAGAATTCAAAATAAACCGACTCTTTACATACAAGCATCAAGTTTTAATATTTTATAAGTTTGTTTCTATGTAGATGATTTGATCTTTACAAGTAGCTCTTTGGAGATGTTGAATAGATTCAAGGAAGTCATGAAATCATAATTTGAGATGAATTATATTTAAATTATTAATTACTTTCTTGGCATGGAATTCCATCATAATAAATATGAAGTATTCATTTGTCAAGCCAAATATGCCCAAGACATGTTTTTGAAGTACAATCTTTATGATTCTAAACTAGTGGACACCCTAATTGCAAGTGGAGATAAGCTAATTAGAGAGGATGGGAGTCTTTCAGCTAATGAAAATACTTTTAGAAACACATTGGGAGATTTGATGTATCTCACTATGACAAGACCCAATATCAGTTATAGGGTTTCACTAGTTATTAGATTTATTGGTAAACCATTCCTCAAAGATTTATATTTGAACTTGGGTGGGATAGAGTATACTCAATGGATTTTACCAACTCACCTAGTTGTTATTGGCATTAATTTCATAATTTTTCATGGTAATGATAGTACATTAAAAAAATTGTAACAATCTATTTATAAAAATAAATTTGATTTATATATACACAAGACATTTCTTATATACAACATTTTCCATTCCCATGTTTTATTTTCATCACATTTCACTTTCTTGTATATAATAGCACAGTGGTTAGGTGAGCATTTTGTATGATCTAGATGATCAAATATTATGGTAAACTATCATATCGATTGAATGTATATAAAATTAGATGATCACAAGACTAATGTCAATAAGTATCGATAATATTTCAGATATAATTAAGTATTTATTAGGAAAACACCATCTTATCAATGTATTGAAGTGGTCAACATTTAAATCACTTATATATTTGTTTATGTTAACTCATAAATAATCAATAACAATATACTATTTTATTCCTATACTCATCAACATCCCAATCTCAACCTTCTACCTTACTGTATCCTCAATATTATTGGCAAACATTAGAAGCTTCATTATTTTGTGCATCGTTAATTAAGAGGGTGGTGTATTTTGATTGCTATTATTATTTCTAGTGTCATTCCCTCTCATTGTATTATTTCCTCATCATGTGTTAATGTTTTTAATATTTGAATCTACTATTTTTCTTTGTATTTCCTTTATAATATTCCTTGTAATTTTATGTTTTCTTCCTTTATTTCAACTCTTTTTAATTTTTTTATTTGGAATAAAAAAAATATTGTAAATAATCTTAGACAATAATTCTAAAAAATATTGACTTTTATTCTCTTTTCCAATGTTCGAAATATGGATGTATTATTGATAAGTAAATTACAATTTTCATTAAACTTTGTTGAGTCATAAACAAAAAATGTTAAAATTTGTCATCATCTTAATAAAACTTTAAAAGGGCACTTGCAAAATATAAAATATCTACAAAATTAAAAAATAACAACCACATTCTTATGGAAGGTATGAGTAAAGGGGATATGAACCTCATTTATTTTATTTAGAAATTTATATAATCCTTAAAGTACACTTCATCAAAAAAATAATTTGATTTCTTCTATAATCCTTAAAATAAATTGTATTATTATAATTTTATACTAACTATTCACATTTCCATTTTTTCATTCTGAATATCGCATTTAAGGTGCACTTAGGTCAGATATAAGATTACACTCTTTTTTAAAGTATAATTCTAGGGGTATTTAAGTGTATAATTTTTAAGGTTTTCCTTAATAATGACTATGTGCAAACTCTCTAGTGATGTTATTTTAAAAACCTATTGTTGGCCTTCGAAATTTGTATGGAGGAAAATTTCAAAGTAGAATAAAAATCAAAAGGAAAAAATTCAAAATTTAATCACAAACTCAAAAGCACAATCAAAATTATCCACATGCTTCTTAGCATAGATGAAAGTTCAAAATTCATTTTTGGTCTCATAATCAGGTAGGAGGTCCATTGGAGTGTGGTCGGCCAATAGACTAGGAAATGATGCTTATTATCTATCATCTATGTCACTTAAATTTTCACTCAATTACTTAATCCTTTTAGTTGGTTGATTACTCTTGTAATATTTGAAGAATGAGGAACACATCATGGGAAAGTAGGTGCCTTTGGGCGAAAGCATGGTAATGTGACACACTTTTATATAGAAAAGGGATGTCTCTTTCTTCAAAATTAGACTTTATGTAACTGTTGTCACCCAAATTAGCATCATAGAGAAGGTTGCTCAAGCCTTCTCAATTTGGGATAACATGGAATCACCTCTAGGTGTGGGTAAACTACCCAAAGAGGTGAGTCTCTAGATTATGGGCTAGCTCCCATGTACAACACATAAATATGATCACTAACCTATTTACTTGAGAATAAAAGGGGTAGAAAGGAACTAAAACAAGAGGAAAAGTATGGTGATGATGAACCAAATCTAACTCCACTACTTTATTACACTTACACTATGGAAACAACTATAAAACTAATCTCAACACTCAAATCCAACCCCTCTAATAATAGTTCTTCAATAGGAAGGTAGGATGCAATATAGTATTTAAGGTGAAAGCTTAATAGGCATACTAATAGACACTAATAATCTTTCTGATGCTTATATCCATATAAAGCTCTTAGATACACATCATATGACCTACTAGAAGGAAACTTGCTCACACAAAGATATGAAACAAATGGATAAATGCAAGAAATTAAACTATCACTTATCATCAACAATAAAACCATATCAAACACTGAATGCAAGATTTGCGGAAACCAAAGTTAGTTTGAGTTCAGAGGTAAACCATGTACTTTTTAAACTAATACTTGGTATCCAACATGTACTTCTCATATCCCAAAACTGTTTTTTTAAGGTGTAAATGGATTGAATTGAGAAGTGACTAGGTTGACTAGGAGGAGCAAGATATTGAGGAGGTTAGTTATAGGACTAATATACTTCATGATAAGGCTAGTTATAAGGCTGATAAGGATTATGACAAGACTAGTAAGAATCACACCAAGCCTGATAAGGAGTGCCATATTCTAGATATGTCTCACTAACTTATGTAAAATAGTATTCGACACTAAAATTAGGCATGCAACTTCATTAGGAAACAAGAACACAAGGAATGATCATCAACAATCTTCAAAAGGAATACTTGGGATGCTTGACCAACTGATGTAATCTTGGGGTTGCTATTGATGTTTAGATAGATGCATCTAAAGGCTAATTGTTGAAAGATAACACCAAAAATATTTCTAATTCTTGGACTAATTCTTGGACTAAGAGCCCCACTAGGTGTGTCAAAAATTGTTGTCACTTGTATTTTCACCCTTTGAGGAGATGTCTCATCTCTCCTCATCTAAGTGGCATAATTGAAACACATCTAGGATTGTAGGTAGCCTAAGGATGAGGTGAATCTCTAGATAAGGCTAGCTCCCTTGATCTACCACCTTGGATCACTACTAAACCTAAACTTTGGGGGGTGGGGGAGGAAGGGAGAGATGAAACTAAAATCAAACTATCCTAAGGGAGGTGATACACCAAATAAGTTGACAACTTCTAATCAGCTGCATGTTACACATTAAACCAAGAGACTAACCAAACATACACTCTTCCAATCTATATCTTCTCACATCAATATTACATTATGAGGTTATGGATGAATGTTTAGGCTAGGAAGACTAGATAAGAGGCCTTGAATGTCACCAATGAATATAATAACTCACTCAGCCTTGACACTTCCTAGAATACTTTACATGCCCTATAAGAAGAAGCTTTCCAACTACAAATTAGATGAAATAATGAGATAACATGCTAATTAAATCATAATTAACACTAATAAATATCAATCATACATGTAAAAAACACTATAAATAGTCATGAAAAGGTAAAAATCAGTAGTCTTATTAATCAAATGGTATACAAATGGGAGAGCTTCCCCATACTCAGGTGGAGAATAAATTATAAAAGCCAAAATGACTAGTTCTTATATAACTTGAAAGAGAGAAGAGAAGGAATAAGTTTGAAGGTCATAAGGACACTTTTAAAGATAATAAAATGAGTTACTTATATATGAGAAGAGGATGTGGGATAAACCATGTAAGTTCAGAAGAGACAAGTGGCTATTCAAGGCATGAAACTCTTGCAAAATGGCATGAAAGTTTTCATTCTAGCTCAAAAAACTACCTTCATGATTTGGACCTATTTGAACATCCCAAAACCAATTAGGGACATGTCTGATGATTATAATGAATGGTGAGACTTTAATACATGCTTCTCCATGAATTGGTTATAGTCTTAGTCATTTGGAATCTTCCAAAAATGAGTTATCACCATCTATAGTCTAAATAACTCTTCTTTCATGCACCTTTCACACTTGACATTCAAAAATGCATTAGTTTTTCATGAAAATACATGGGATGGAGTAGATGACAATTGAAAATACTCTCCATGGAATTAGATGCATCAAACACACTTTAAAAATTCATCCACTTGAAGTTTTTACACTTCTCACAAGCTTGATCATTATGCCAACTTTGATGAAATCTATTGTTTGCACACTTATCAATTTTTATGAAGAAATAAGTGACCATAGTGAGTTATTAAAAGTCCTAAAATTCCCCCCAAACTTGATTTCATCTCTTGAATGTTCATAAAACCTACATAATACACAAAATAGTCAAGAAAACCTTGTTTGTACCCTATCCATATAGATTACATATAAATCAAAAGGGTGGGGAGGATCCTGAGAGAGTCTCTTACAAGTTTCAATCATCATCATGGGAAAACTATTCCATTAGAGCATCTCTCCAACCTCATTTCCTCAAACTAGTCACTAACAAGGGTTTGTAAGGGTTTTAACCTATTTTGACCTCTTAATATTTGTTCATAAAACTTGGACATTTAATTTGAAAAAAAAATTACAAAATAATGTTGTTTAGGACCTATGATAACTCCTCTAAACTTATTTGGCCCCCATACAAAGCACCAAGAGAGATATGAACCTCCAAAATTATTGTATCGAGCTTGTTTTCACATTTTGCATAAGTCTGAGTTATCTTTGGGCCAAAAATGGATTCCCCAACAACTTATATGCCTTTAAAAATATTAAACACATCTATCAAGACCTTCTAAACATGAAAAAATGCATTGGAATTCTCTAACAAGGTTGGAAAGGAAGTTGGCCCCTCATTTGGATTCTAGGCCTAATGATGCTTAGTAGGCATGTCTACACCTTAAATCCAAAAATTATATTTTTGATGGTTATCCCTACATAAAATAGTTTAGGCATAACTATTACTCCCCTGAAAACATGTTTTAGTCCATTGGAATCCACTCTTAGAGCTGGAAGTGGCATTGGTCTCTTATTTGGTCTTTAGGCCTAACCCTGTCCAAGTATACTTGGATGCAACCTTAAGAGTATATAAAATCCTATTGAAAATAATAATTATTTAATTTATTTACCATGTTTTAATAGGTGTATTACATCTTATCACACCTTTTAACAAAGTCTAGATAGGTCCTAACTAATCCTTTTATCTACTTCTTCGAAACTGTCAGGGTTTATGCATGAGGGGAATGCCCTCTATCTGAGACAAAATAGAGGTAAATTCACATATTTTTATATAAAAAATAGTTATTGGATAATATTATTCAATTGGTAAGGATAATCTCCACAAAATTGTATCCCTTGATCTTATTCTAGACCCCTGAACCTCAACAAAACCCAAGATAGGTTTGTGCAAAATGGACTATGTGCGAGAATTTCATATGGACTGCATTGTTCATCATTTGCGCCCTTAATTTGATTTATTTTCATGTAAATATATAATTTATACATTAATGTTCATGATTAATATGCCTCAATCCTATTCATCACTTTAACTCTTTATATACCCCTCCATACATTTTGCCTAGCTAAAACTAAGTGTTACCTTTGACTGTACTCTGCTCCAAGGCTTATACCCGTAGGTGTAAATGCATGGTTTTAACTTGAAATTAGTGTAAAATTATTCCAATACTTATTTCATCCATTCCCATTCTCTTTCAAACCTTGGAGTTGGCTTGTCCCTAAAACTAACCATAGGTAGTCTGACTGTATTTTTTGTGTTTCTTCTTCAAGAGTAACCCCTATACATGGCTTTGCATAATATGACCTTGAATTTTGTGCTCCAAAACCTATTTGAAGGTTTTATAGTCATTAATAAATGTTTTTTACCTATTCATTCCTTTTTGGACAAAACCAACCTAAGAATCATCACCTTTTATGCTTACTGCCTCTCTCAGCCATCTATAGTTGGTTGTAGGTGAACATTTTCAAATGAGGGGACACCTATATATGAAGATTCATTTTGGAAATATTTTACATTACCCATAAATATATTAAGACACTTGGAATCATATTATATATATAAATGCATGTGTTTCCCTATTTAAGTCCTTGTTATGGATGTATATAAGTGAAGGTCTATTGTAGGTGAGTGACTTTCAAAATAAGAGACCCCTGTAGGTGTCTATCGAACCTAAAACACTATATATCACCCCTTAAAATTATAATTAGGTCATAATTAATATATTAAACCATATATAATTTATAAATCATTAAGACAAGGTTTAAAACTACAACTTTAGGTGAAGAGTCCCCCTAGTCTCAAATCCTATAGGTAATCAGTACCTGAGAATAGTGGTTCAAGGAGCATCTTCATGCCTACCTAGTAAGAAATCCAAAGGGCTAAATCACCTCCTTATTTTTTAAGATGTGATCCTATTATGGGTGATTTTTTTATCCATCTAATTTCTTTAAAAATCTTTTTAACCTTGTTGTATGATGTTCACAAAACACCCTTGGACCTCTATTTTAACATTTTTGGGAAACCTTCCCTGAATTAATCATTTGACCTCTTGAAGGTTATCCACAGTTAGAATACCAACATAGAAAATTTCATGGGTAAATTATGGTATTTTTAACCATTAATATTCTAAAATGGGTTTGAACACTTGCTTCAAAACTCCTATATGACATCCTAACTCTCTATATTATCCCCTGTAGATGCACATTTTCCTATCTGCAGGCAATGGGGAAACTTCCAATAGTATACAAGGTTTATGAGATTTAATGAAGTTTTATCCTTTTCCAAAGGTTTAAAGTATACCATTCTTACCATCAAATCATTTATTATCTTAGATACTCCTCTTTCAATGTGGTTGGTCTCCATGAAGGCACCTGTAGGTACATTAATGACAAGTGACTGTAGAAGTGTTGTATTGACTTTCTTCTCATGGTATTTTATTTGAAGAATTAAGATAAAATGAAATGAGATAAAAAAAACATTGGAAACATGATAATTATCTTATCACAACCTACTAGAGCCATTGTCAAAGCATGAAAATCCTAAGCATGGTGAGAACCTACCTATAACATAGTAAAGTGCTTCCTCTTGCAACCTAAGATGAGATGCATATAAAAACACCTTTAAATGCTAAACCAAACATGTATATATTTATAGGATTAATTTAACATCTTTTGGAATCAATATGACCAACTATATTCTATCGAAATTACCAAACCAAAGCAAAACCTGTAGGGTACATAGATTAGCAAGCAAAAAAACACACTAAACTTCATGAGGATGGTTCATAAATTATACACCACCATTATTAAATATATTATTATGGATATTATGTAATATAAGTTTACTAACACCTCCCAAAGGTTTTTTACTTGAAAGTTCTCTTGTTGACCATACCAAGTACAAACCTGAAGACTGGTTCTTGTGTGTCTAGAAGGGTAAAGAAGGAGTAGAATGATTTTAGCTCAAAAATGGAACTTAAAAATAATTTAAAACATTTATTTCAGATTTAGGAAGCTGAAAATACATTCCATGATCTTATCCCATGTTTCAAACTTCCCGATGGGCTGTAAAAGTGCCAAACTCTTCTCTTTCCCCAAGAAAACTACTTGTTATTCTAAAGAACCTACCAATTTAAATTACCAACAGTTTATTAAGACATATTAGAACACATGGGGCATGAAATAACATTTTTTAACCTTCACATTTCCCAAAGAGTCTATACAACTCATTTAATGCTCTATTTGTAACCCCTAAATGACTCAAAATGATATAAATATTGAACATGACTAAGGCCAAGGATAATATGATATTGAATAACATCAAAAGACATATAATACATCATATGACATAATATTAGACCCATAAAAACACCTAAAACTCAATTTTTTACCTATAGGGTCCTAATTTGACCTATAAGGTCAAATTTGGTCAACAAGCCTCACCAAGATTGGGATTTTATCCCATGTTTTCTAAAATCTAGTGTTAAAATCTTGTATGAAATCTTGAGGGAGCCTCTTGATGGTGGTTAGGTGCTCGGTCAATGATAATTGATCACTATTGTCTTCAAATCTTTTCATCAAAAACTCACCCAAATTATCCCATGATTAAATAGAATTAGGGTTCAATGTCCCATACCAATCAAGAGCCTTACCCTTGAAGGAGATTCTTAATAGCTTAGTAGCTACAATCTCTTTAGTGATATTATGTATATTTCAGAAGTTTACTATGTTATTTATATTCTCAATAGGAATAATAATAGAATCTGCTATGTAAGATGGAACACTCTTAAGGGCTATCATATGAATAGCCTCATATTATGTAAATGTTATAGGGACTTGACCATTAAAAGAAAAAAAGGGCAGATTTATTTGTGCTACCATCTTAGAAATTGAACCCAACAAGAGTCTCCTTAGAAGTATATGAGCAGAAAAAAACTTCTTTGAATAGAGATTTGTATTATCGAATCTTCTTATTTTGATTTAAAAATAAGGTAACTCTAAAAACTCATAAAGAATGCCTTTAGTAAAATATCTTGTGTTTACCTTAGGCATGAAATTAAAGCATTAATATGAAACCAAGAGCTAATGATTGTTGGAGACATTAGATACTATATAAATGAGGCTATTATAGCTTCAAAATTGTCAATCCCAACATCAACCTTAGACAACTTCTCAGACTAGAAGTCCCATTGGGTGTACCATAACTATTATTACCCATATTAGTGCCCTAGAGAAGGTTTCTCAAGCCTTATCAATTTTGGATAACATGGAATCACCTCTAGGTGTGGGTAATATACTTGAAGAGATGAATCTATATATTATGGGATAAATCCCATGTACATCACCTAAATCTGATCACTAACCTATTTGCTTGAGAAAAAAAGGGGTATAAAGGAACTAAAACAAAATTAAATATATGGAGGTGATGCATCAGAGTTAACTCCACTACTTTCTTACACTTACACTATGGAAACAACTACAAAAATGATCTCAACACTCAAATTCAAACCCTATAACAATATTACTTTAATATGAAGGTAGGATGTAATGTAGTCTTAAAGGTGAAATATTAATAGGATTGATAATAGGCATTAATAATCTTTCTCACACTTAAAGTTGTACAAAGTTTCTAGTTACACATTATATGACCTACTAGAAGGCAAATTTCTCACACAAAGGCATGAAGGAAATGGATGAGTTCAAGGAAGGAAAATATCACTTATCATTCAACAAAAAAAACATATCAAAAACTGAACACAAGATTTGAGGAAACCAAAATCAATTTGAATTATTATTTCATAGGTAAAATAAGTATCAAATTTAGTAGGGATTCACAATACCAATTTTTGTGGAAGTATACAATACCAAAAGAGGTCCAATATATAGAATGAGGAGGAAATAGAAAGATATGGATGTATGAAGATTCCATGATTATTTTCAACTAGTTTGTCAGTCAGTTATATTCAATAATTGAGGTAAGAAACTACCCAATGCTCTCCCTTGAGCATGTGTCCATCTTGTAGGAACTCTTTTTTGCACAAGTTGGGGAAGAGAATCTTCACATTATTCAAGGATCATCATGTTTGAAAATATATTTTAGGATTTTAAATTTCCTTGGAACCTTGATCTTCTCATTAAATTCTTATTTTGACACCTTACCATGCTCACTTCTTCATCATGAAGAACCTTCTTTATTGGTCATGTAGGATTATTGAACATCTAGGCCTAGTTGCTTGACACCTGTCATTTGGATGGGCATGAATGCTTCAAAGGTCCTTGATACAAGAATGAGGTAATTTTTTAGAGTATATAATGCATCTTATTCTATGATGTAAACTTCAAAATGACTCAAACATTATTATTCATGACTTTTTAGGTAACCATGTCACTCTCCTACTAGCACATCCAAAACTACCTTCTTTATACAGAGTTTTAGGAGATAATTAATGAGTAAATGAGAGGAGTTTGAATCTTGAAAGTTTGTAAAACATCTCAATATACCTTCCCTGCTGGTTTACATTTTTTCACCTATCTTTGCACCTTACATTCACTTTGAAAACCTTCAAAAATAAGGCATTTATTATATTTATACATGTGGCCATACAAAAAATTTGTATGGTTAACATACTATAAGAGTGTATAATGTTTTTTATAAGATCGATTCAATGAATTTGGATGAATTTATCTCACATTCTTCTCTATCAGGCTCTTATCAACCTTTAGGAGGGTTTAAGGTGTCTTGGAGTCTTAACGATTATTCATAGCCCTGAGGGCCATAATGCTAAAATAAATGCCAAGAGTTTCTAGTATAAAACCTTATCCACCTATACAAAATGTTTCAAGACCCTACACATCTTCTCATGTATGTTCACATGTGGAAAAAATGCTTCTCAAGTAGTTAGTCCTACATTCATAAACTTGGGAGAGAAGGATTTATGAAAAAAGGAGTATCAGTGCTTGTTTTGCATTCAAAACACATACATGAGGTATACGTCACATAATGTGAGATATTTAGGTGGCATCTTGGAAATATTGACCATTTAAATTGATGAAAACTACCTTGAACCTTGTATGAGGGTTTGCACACATTCCTAGTCTTTTAGCCCTAATATGATTTTCTCATATTTTCCCTCTTTCTCAATGAATCCAATCTTCATGAAAATATCCTAGGACATTTCAATCATAAAATATCACCTTTAAATTGACCAACCATTTAGGATAATTTAATTTTTCTCACCTTTCACACACAGGCCTGCGTATGCTTATTTAGGCTCACTAGGCCTAATTAGGATTTTGGGATTTTATTTCAATCAATCACCTAACCATTAAATGAGAACAATGTGAGCATTTAGTAATAAAATTAATAGGCACATTTTACTCTCTTTCCCTTCATATTAAATGATAGGCTTATAGGTATTTCATGAAAGCCTAATACCGATCTTCATCTCCTTATAGCCCTCAAAACATATAAATCTCATTAACTAGAATGTTTCAGAAATGATCATGGAAAACCAAACATATATTTGATTACCCATTTGTCTCTTCCTAATATTTTAAAAATATCATTGTCAAACACCCACTTGTTATTATTTTTATTAGCCCTCAATTAGGTCTCTAGGCTTAGGAAACTAAGATTTGGATCTACACATCCCTCACACATGTGAACATAAAATAAAAGTTTGATTAAAATTCAATACCTCTTAATAATTTTCCATGTCAAATTAGAGGATCTAAAACCTTGTATATATGGGTGAACCAAGAAATGGCTAAAATGCTAGACTAGGTGTATGCTCAGGCCTGAGAGGTAACTAGAATGATTTATCATGAACATTCATGGGTTTAAATGTTTGATAATGGTTTATTAAGGCATAAAACATCATATTAAAACTAAATTCATTGAATGGAAGCTCTCCAATACCATAAACATATTCAAGTGATCAATACACCTTAGCCTTCACTATCTATATGCAGTCCATTTAGGGAGTGTTCTATTAAGATTGAGTATGTTTCTATATTAATATTTGGTATTTTTATGGATGATAAATTGATGTTGGAAAGACTCATGATTATTTTAAATTTACACAGCCATTCAATCCCTTTTTATCTCATCATAAAAAGGTAGCCTTCCTCTA
>JARHVA010000090.1:6440000-6455000 GCA_037957365.1 Torreya grandis | reverse complement strand
TTCCTGATCTGAGTGGTTACAGATTAGATATAGATACTTTTCAAAGATAGTTACAAACACAATGAACAAAATATTACAATGAACTAAATACTTCCATTCCATATTACTTTATTAATTTAAAATATTTTGAGTGCAATATCAATCTTTCATTTTACATTTAATTTTTTTATTTCCTTATTTACATAATTTGAATATTCATAGTTTTATTTCATTTATATCACATTAATCACAAAATATTGGATCATTTTAGTGAACTCAGTCATTGACTTGACCATGAGAAAACCCTATGTCTTATCTACCTTATTCTTTCATCTTTTCTTAAATTTGAAATTTATCCTCTATTAGTATTTGACTTTCAGATCTGAAATCTAATTTCCCATTATCTACATAAGTAAATCCCTAAAATAAATACAATGGATGTTAATTATTTTTATTTTTTAATTCAATCTATGTTTTTCATAATTACATGTTTCATGATTAGGTGATGTATTCTTATATCATGAGATGAAATGGGTTGACTTTATTCACAATAAAACTAATGATAATATTGATAATGATGAACTCTTATCTCTCCTTAGTAACATGTATTGCATGCATGTTAAAAATGAGATGCTTCCTATTAATACTCAACATGAAATGGCATGTATAACCCTTTTATTACTCCTACCCATAGACCTAAATGTTGTGATAGCCACCATCCATCCCCTATTATTTTCTTAGGCTTATATTAGATATGAAGGTCCATGCTATTGCAACATGAATATGTAGGGTACATAATCTTGTGGGACAAAGTGGAGGTAGCAAACATATCCCTCATAATCTTCCTCCATCACCTAAGGTTATAGCCAATGCAACCATATATTATGATTTCAGGAAGATACAAAAAGTTGGGGGACAAAAAACATGACATTCTTAGAAACACGCTTTATTTTTCAAAGGGTGTATGCCTTTTTTTCAAAAAACCCAAAACTAAAAAAATTGGCATAGTACCAAGCATAAAGGGCATACACCTTTTTTGGCCCAAAAAGGGCATGCACCCTTTATAATTTTATAAACATCCCCCTTTTAAACCAAAACCCATGTCTCACCCTTTGCTCCAAAAGGGATGTACATCCTTTATGGGATAAAAGGGAATACACCCTTTATTATATTATAAACATCCCCATTTTTAACCAAAACTTGCGTTTCATTCCTTTTTCAACCAAAACTCACATGTTGGAAGTAAAAAACATGGGCATGTATGATTTTTGGCCCATAATCCTATTAAGCATCCCCACAAGATTGCACAAGTTTACATCGCAGTCTTAGGTAAGATCTTTTTTCTCATAGGGCATGTTTAGGTTTTGCAATGTATATTTTATGATGTATTTTTTTATAAAAATCACAAGGTAAGAGGGTGTTCAAATTAAATTTTCAATTCTCACAAATTATTTCAACTAGAAATTATATAAATGTTTAATTTTATAAAGTTAGATACTTGATTCGATGGACCCATTACTTGAGGAAAACCTCAAACAAAATTATGATGAAAACCCCTACATTTTGACTTTACAAAAGAAGAAGATCGATTATATGAATAATATAATTTAAAGTTGCAATTATTATAGATTATAGTCAATAGTTTGTGTGACTCTTTAAGTCATAGTGCACATAATTCACTTACCAATACATTGTAGGCTATTTTAAACAAAGTGGGAAATGTCACTTCGAAACTTGATGCAATGTTGCATCAAAGATAGGTTTTGAAAAAATATTATTATGATAAGTTATCATACGAGGAAATTAAAGAAAAAGATGATAAAAGAATAAGGTTTTATTTTGTTTCTTAATCTTGGAACAATTGAACCACCACAAATAAGTTTTAAACACATTAACATTGATTGGTGTGTTTATGAAAATATTAAAAAAACTTTTGGGATAGGTGTTGGATGGTGTTTGATGAACCTCCATGCAATAATAATGAGGTTCCATTATATTTTTTGAGATAACTTTACTATGAGTTTTTTATACAATAAATCCTAAATAATTTTGATATGATGGCCTCCCAAGGTAGAGGAGGTGTGTCCTCATTTGAAAGACCTAGTGCCAAATGAGACCAAAACCACCAAAACCAACAATAGAGAAATATGATAACAACACATAATTCTATCCCTAAAATTGTGCATCATAGTACATAGATGAACAAACTTGAAGCATTTAATAGTCACACATTGGTTATTATTGAGCATGGGATGCATGCATGAAGGATTTAAACATAAGTTATAGGTGGTGGCACATCTAGTAGTGTTCCTCATACTATTGGTAGTTCACATGGTTGCATAGCTAGAAGTCATCCTATAGTTCATTTACATAATTGCACATCATGTGGGAGGAAGTGTAGTGGACCACCTATTTAGGTTAGACATACACAAATTACATATAAAAATATAATAAACACACATGAGGAGACTAGATGTATATTTTTATAACACACTAATACATAACAATATATTCCATCTATAGTTACTTCAACATCTTTGCACACTAGTACAAAATAATACATTCCATCTAAAGTTTATTCCACACCTCAGGACTCTAGCACACTAAAGTATATGTTATCTATAATTACTTTATCACCTCAACACACTAGCATGTTAGAGTATATTCCATCTACAATTTCTTCACCACCTTATGTTATCACACAACTAGTTATGTAGGGCTTATCTACTTCACCATCTCTATTTGACATGCATGTTTAATTATATTATTTGTTTATGTATGTAAAGGAATATTAAGTTTATATTTTATTATATGTTTACTTAATCAACTAATATTTATTTTATTTAATTAAAATAATAAATAAAATGATATAAAATGAAAAATGTGAAAGAAAACCTACAAGTTCACTAGAATGTATGTAGTCAAAAATGCATCATATCTATAAATCAATGCTAACTCAAAGAAGATAGATTCTACTTACAATTCTGATTGGGGATATATTAGATAATCAAGAACATGACCAATATGTGGATCCACTAAAACCAATTAGGGGATCTCTTATCATAACAATAATACTAGGGAAGGTTCCAAAGCCTCCAGTTAAGAAAAATAATGCAATAACCCTAATTAAGACCTATGTTTTCATATTCACTAAACTAATAACAAGTAAAGTAAATTTTAATCTAGTGTTCACCAAAGCTCGTGGCACAGTATGAGGGTGTTTCTATGCAAAATTGCTTTCTACATTCAAAGAAGAAATAAGAAATTAAAATAAATGGTCAAGGCTAGAAGTACCTGATAAAGTCGAGCACACCGAAATCAGACGTTGGAAGATTCTCCTCTTTGGCTGTGGAGGAATGACACCTGCGAAGAAAAAGGCTAAAACACGAAAAAATGTTAGTCAAAGATATGGTGAGTTGTCAGGCGAACGCCCGATCTCGGAAGTACGAAGACTCCCTAGAAGGATATCAACCCACTGATAAAAAAGCAGAATATTGGACGAAAGTAGATAATGAAAGATAAAATGATAGAAATAAATGACAAAAAAATAAAATGCATACCTGATAAGCAGCACTGTTCTGCACAGTCATCGGCGTCAGTCTCTATGGTGCCAGAGTCAGTCTGGGAAGGTACCGATGTCAGTTTAGGTGCCATCGTCGATCGGGGCAGGTGCCGATGTCAGTTGAGATACCGTCGTCGGTCAGGGCAGTGACCGGCGTCGGTCGGGGCAGGTTTTGGACAGAGTTGCAGAAAGTCTGGGAGAGTCGGGATAGAGTCTTGACAAGGTCGAGATAGGGTCTGATGGAATCGGGATAAGGTCAGGATAGGGTCTGGGGAAAGTAAGGTCGGGTTTTGGACAGAGTCTGGGGGTTTTAGCCGAGTCTGGACTGAGTTATGGATTCAGATAGTGGGCAGGAATGTAAAGGAGAGATTCAAAACTTGGGTTTGTGGTTTTGAAACTTTGGGATGACAGAAATAGTGAATGAAGAATAATCAAGAAGAAATAAAAATAAACAAAGAAAAATACTTACCTGTCAGAAGCCGTGATGAAAGCCATAGTTGAAGTTGTCTGTGCAGTGCCAGATTGAAACGAATGCTGGAGTTGGTGAATGCTGGAGTTGATGGATGCTGGAGTCAGTTGATCACGAGATTGCAAGAGTCTGTGGATGTTGGAATTCAGAGATCGATTGAATGATTATGTTCTTCATGTGCGGGATTGATCAGTGGACGCTGATGAAGGCCAGGGGGACGGTTCGAGAGACGGTTCGATAACCGTTTCGAGAAACCGATCGGGAACCGAATGATAACTGATAACGGATAACGGTAAGGTGACCGATGTCGGCAAGATTGCCGACGTCGGCCGATAAGTGACCGACGTCGGCGACATTGGCTGGGTAAAGACCGTCGTCGGCAGATGCACAATGAGGACAGAGTCTAGCTTTTAGCTCTCTGCTCATTGTTACATGCTGCCAGGGTCAAGGTTGGTGGAACAAGTGATCGACAAGGGTTAAATAAGCGAAGAAGAATAAGACGGGGAATGACCAGGGGAGTCGACATGATTTCGGTGTCTACAGAGGGTTAGTAAAAAAATAAAATAAATATGCATATGAGAATCTCAATTAATCTATGTATAAGTAAGACCCTAATGCATGGAAAAGAAGAGTAATATTATTCAAAATCTAATACTTATGCTACTTCTATCTACTAAAGAGAGGAGTAAATTTATAGAATACTTACCTAAAAGATGAACCCATCGAGACTCAATCTCTCTCTTGGAAAAATGGGCTTTGTAATAGGTTGTTGTAGTTTGTAAGGATCACTAAGAAAGGCAAAAACATCCAAGACTTCTCCACAAGACTAGATTCTCCAAGTAGAAACCCTAAGCTAAGATTCCTCAAGTAGAATGGTGGAAGTGCATATTGTAAAGAAGCACAAATGAAATAATAAATCTTGATGTCTCTCTAATAATGGAAAAATAGATGTGTTTATATAGGTAGATCTAACCCTAAACCCTTTCTAAAGTTTTAGCTGATAGGGTCGACCTAGTCGACCTAATTTTGATATTGACAAAAAACTCACTAGGTCATGGGCTAGGTTGTCTAAGATCTAACTTAGACCCTAAATGATTTTCACCAATAAGAGTACAAGGTCAACCCAGTTGACCTAGTATGATAAAATATTAAAAGGGGTTTTAGGTTGGGAAAATGGGTACAAAAGATGGTAAAAATTTGGAGGAGTGTGCAAAAGAGGATTAATAGCTTAGGGGAATGTTTTAGGAGCTAGTTGGATTGGTAATTAAGTCACAATAAGGGATAACAATCTTGTAAAACACTAATGGTTTACCCACCCATTTTTTAGTGTACCCCTTAGGGTGTGCTCTCAGAGAGATTAATACTCGATGGGTTCCTGCAAGATACAAAGCATCAATATTTGATAAAATTTGAAAATAGTATGTGTATACATTTGACACAATCTAAGCTCATCATGTGTCACTCAGGTGTAATAAGGGATGGTGCTTTGAGAAAGAATGTAGTAACACACAACACTGAGGCTAAAAAAAAGTTACAATATTTTAAAGAAAAAATAACTAAAATTAAGGAAATAAATAAAAAAGTAAATGTGATACATATCTTAACTTACCTTTATTATTGGATGGTTATTTATTATGATTGTATTTTTGATTGTGTAGGGCATAGAGACTGCTTTTAATAAACCCAAGAATATAAAACTAAAGAGCAAAAATAGACAAACACAGGAAACCCAAGATAATTGGTGCTATGTGGATGGGGCATACTTAGAAATTTGGTAAGTTGGGGTAACAAGTGCTATGTTAGACCAAATTATCAAGCCAAAATTTAGATTAAATCAGGGAATTGAAAAACCAATGCTACTAAAGACCAAAAAATCAAACAAGTAAACCTTAAGTAAGAAAGGCAAATGCACCAAATCAAACCAAGGATACATGTCAAAAAGGATGGTAATCAAACATCAATATAAAAGTAGTAACAATCCTTTTTAAACAAAGATGGGCAAGTAAAAATGGTAAAACAACATTGATGAGTGAGTCGTAATAATCCTTAGTCAATCATCAATGGAAAAAAGTGCATAAAATGGAAAACAACATTGGTGAGTGAGAAGTAACAAGCCAACCACACTCAACAATGGAAAAGGTACATAAAATTAGAAATAGACTCAAATATCCACAAAAATGGTGGTACAACAATGATAAATGATAAATTAAAGCAAGGTATTTCTAGAAATGTAAAGCCGTGGTGTAAAGAAAGTAATCCATAGTTACTCAAGCATATTGTTTTGCTCTAACGATAGATAAAACTAAAATAAAGTAGTCCTATCATGTTTTTAAGATGTGAACAAAAATGAATATAGAAGAGGGAAAACATATTTAGAATCACACATGCCTATTAAGGGGGAAAATTGAAATGGGTGGAGGGGAGAACGAAAGAAAAACCAAGGTAGAGGAACTCTTTATTGAAGTTGAGACACTCAAATTAGGTTTATCAAAACAAGAGGACTTTCGAACTTAAGGACTCTGAAGAGCTTATCATAGCCACATAAGTCTTATGTCAACAAATTAAGTATGAAGATCATCCCATGAAGGCTATATGCATGAAAATTAAAATAGACCTACCTTCCCACAACATGTTCCCCATTCTTCAGGACCCCTTATAGAGTCATCAGTCTACTACAAAGATTAGGTACTTGCATGAGAAATTATGTAGCACCATAGAGTTTGTTAAATTATCCTATTCCAATCTACTGGCCTACCACACCCCAATGGATCTCATCTCTATTTTGAGGCCAACTATGGAGTTTAATCTTTGATTAGAGATAGGAAATGTGCTTGTAATCACATCTTTTGGTGTGATTTTGACTCTTCAAATTTTTATGTTGCCTTTTATATATCATTGCCTTTTATTTCAAATTATTTTGTATTTAAAATTTCTTGATGGATTTTTTATATTCCTCCTCCATGCAAATTTCGAAAATCAAACATGGGTGCTAAAGCTGACTTTCATTTGAATACTTAGGACTTGGTTGCTAAGAGAGAGAAACTCATAGAGCATGGTGTCTAAGACTCTTGTAAAATTAGGTAAAATAAAAGTGATACCTTAACTTCAACCTTATTTTATCCAATGTGAAGTGAAATTAAATGAAATCAATAGAAATGAAACATGAAATAATTTGAGTTACTTCAAATCCTAAAAAATGTGACAAAGGGTAAAAAGGGATACAATGACAGTAAATTGTGATTCCTTATCATAAGAATGAGGTAAATGTAGGAAAACATGCTAACATAGATTATTTTGAAAATTCCATCTACTAAAAGAATAAGAAGCTAAAGTTGAGAACAAAGATCTAGAACTCATAACCATTACAAAACACATTCTAGACAAGAATACAAAAAGATGGTGATTTTATGAGGAAGGCCAGGTCCTATCCATGGTCTTACACTATAAATCATAAAAGAGAAACCCATGAGGGTGTGAAAATTTATGAAAATAATAAGATGAAAGTACATCATGAGGAAGACTAGGTCCTATCCATAGTTTTATAATGCAACTCATGAGAAAAATGGAAATTAAAAGACCAAAAGGGAGGACTAAGGTTTGTGAAAAGAGATAACTACTATAGAGGGTGAGACCCATGTAAGTAACTTGCAAAAAGTGTTAGATATATAGTATATATATACAACATGAAAAGAAGGGAAGGATTAGGCAAAATACTTCTTGAGGAATTATGCATTGATGGGCTCTTTGAAAATATGACCTTTATTGGTTTAAAGGTGATAGGTTCTTGGACCAAGAATATCTTTGACTAAATAAGGGCCCCACTATTTTTGGGCATATTTACCTTCTTTGTCATGAGTATAGTCTAATTTAAGGACAAGATCACCAACATTAAATGTATGAACTTTGAATCCTTTATTATGTTGTTTGGTAATATGTGTGTTGTATTAGCGATTATGTTGCAAAGCAGAAAGATGGTATTAATTGAGAAGATCAAGAGTATAAAGGTGAACTTCACATAATTATTCATCAAGGATGATACCATGAAGAAATATATGGAGAGAGAGAAACTCAACTTCTAATGGAAGGATTGAATCAGAACCATAGACTAGAGAGAACAATATTACCCCAGTGGTAGTACGTATGATAGTCTAATAGGCCCATAAAACAAGATAAAAATTAAGGTGCCAATCCATATGGGTTTCACAAATTATATTTTGAATAATTTTATTTAAAAAAAATTTGGTGGCCTCATCTTGGCCATTACATTATAAATGATAAGGTGTGGAAAATTTGTGATTGATTTTGAATTTAACACAAAGTTGTTTGACATCTTTATTTTTGAAATTACCACCATTGTCTGAAATGATAGTATGAGGGAAACCAAAGTGGAAAATGAATTGGTTAAGGATAAATTTGGATATGGTGATACTGATGACATTAATGAGGGGCATAGCCTTAATCCACTTGGTGAAATATTTGGTAGTTGTGATTATAAAGACATGTTCATCTTGAGATTGAGGTAGTTTATTGATGAGATCTAATCCCCACATGGAGAATGGCCAGAGAGATTAGATAGTTTGAAGCTTAGATGGAGGTGAATGAATTAGATCATCAAGAATTTGGTAAGGAGTACACTTTTTATCTAATTCAATAACATATTTTTCAAGAGTGGGCTAAAAGTATCCCATATATAGGTATTTACAAGATATAGCATATCTACTACATTAACCACCACAAATTCCCCCATGTGCTTATTCAATAAGAGGAGGGACCTCATCTTGCATAACACAATAGATCAGGGTATCTTTATCATTGTGATAATAAAGGATGTTATATCTAAATACATACTTAAGAGCTTATTTGTGAATATGATTCTTTTCATAGGAATTGAGGTTGGAAGGATAAGTTTGGTGTTCCATAAATGAAATGATGTCTTTCTAACATGAGCTTTGTCTAATGGTGACAAACTCAATGTGGTAGATAAGTGAATCTTGTGGCTGAATATAAGATGGATATTTTATTATTTGGATAATAAAAATGGGATAAAAAAAACTTGGTGTAGATGAAAATGAGATGTTAAAGAAGGGAATCATCTATAGAATTTTGATCTTGAGGGATAGGCTCGATGGTGAAAGAAATAAAATATTTGGCAAGAGAGGTTGTAATTTGATGATAATTAATAATATTTTCAATTTTACATCAGTAATCACCATTTACTTGGTAGAAAATGAGTTGAGAATCACTTAAAACATGCAAGTATTGGATATCTAAATCAAGAGCAGATCTCATGCCTAAGATTAGAGATTTGTACTATGCCATATTGTTAGTGATGTCAAATATCAAGAGAAAAGCTAAAGGGATGATTTTTATAAGAGTAATGGTAAAAATACAACCTACCTTATCCCCTTTAAGGTGTTTATCACCATCAAAGTGAAAGGTCCAAGTATCCTCATGTACTTCAACATTAATCGTAGGAAGTTCTTCGATAACTACTTTTGGTTTAGTAACACAGGGAGGATAACAGATTCATTAAGATTACTTGCTTCAAGATTAGAAGTGTAGTTATAGAAGTAATATTTAAGGTAAATTTCTTGATTGAGACCTTTAATGTATAGAATAATATCATTAGGAAGACTATCTTGAAGGTGATCGGTAGTTGGCATAGGAGCTATGACAAGTTGATCAACTATGATTTATCCTTTGATATTTTTTTGAGTAACAATTCGAAGATCAAATTTCATGAGAAGAACCATCCATTTTATAATTATATCTCTAGGGAGAAAGGATTTAGATAAGAATTGATGAAGAGGTTCAGAATGAATGATGACATAAGTGGTCTAATAAATCATGTAATGTCAAAGTTTTTTAGCTATGAAATATATGGTGAGGCAATCATGTTCAATCTTGGTATAACAATTCTCATAATAAATGAGGCCTCAGTTGATATAGTAAATGACATACTCACTTTTAGTATCATCTTATTGGGTAAGAATTACCCCAATTGATATGGGTGTGGAAGAAGTATATAAGATTAGAGGTCAATCATTTGAAGGAGGATGAAGCATAAGTGGGTGAAGAAATGATTATTTCATGTTATCAAAGGCTTTTTGACAAGGCTTCATCCATTATAAAGAAGTACCTTTCTTAAGGAGAGAATTAATGGAGTGGATAAAGTAGTCCATTCAAGGATGAATCATCTAATTACTCCAATTTTATTGAGATAAGTGCAAATGTTTGGAATGGATTGAGTGATGGGCATGTTGATGATACCACTAATCTTAACAGGGTCAACATTGATGCTACAGAGAGAGACTAAAAATCCTAACAGTTTTTCCATATGTGACATCAAAGACACATTTTTAAATATTTAGTCTAACTTTATATTTAAGGAGATGGTTGAAGATAATGGCAAGATCAAAAAGATGAGTCTTGTAACTTTTAAATTTAAAAATGAGGTCATCCACATAGGTTCCTACAATTTTATGGATAAGATCATGAAATATATGAGTCATTACTTGTTAATAAGTGGCTTCAACATTTTTTAGGCTAAAAGGAATTTTAACGTAGCAATAGGTACCCCATTCTATGGTGAAAGTGGTCCTATGTTAGTCCTTTGGGGCAATGTGAATTTGATTGTAACTTGAGAAGCCATCCATAAGAGATAACATTTCATAGCCAGTTGTCGAATAGACAATGGCATCTATTGAAGGCAAAGGAAAATTATCCTTGGGACAAGTGAGATTAAGATTAAAAAAATCAATATAGATGCAAATGATCATAGTGACATTTTTGTGAATGTAACTTATGTTAGAAACTCATTTAGAGTAGTCCATTGATTTGATAAATTTATCATCAATAAGTTTGATAATTGTTTTTACATAAGGTGGAAACCTCAGGTGGAAATTTTTGTTGCTTTTGATGCACAAGTTTGGCATCAAGATAAGTGATGATGTTGTCCACCATAATTATAGGGTCAATACTAGGCATGTCCTCATATGACCAGATGAAGATCTCATGATATTTATCAAAAAATAAACTAAATTTATCATACTCAATGGGTGAGAGTTTGTGAGAAACTATAATTAGTTGAAGGCATGATGGAGTACTATATTCAATGTGAGTAATTTTTTAGATAAGCATACCATTGCCATCTTGGAAATAGTATGGTGCATTTGGTAAAGAATAAATTGGATTAGCTTTAGGGTCAATGCTAGTGATAAAATTATTGAAACAAGTGGCTTTGATTTTAAAATTCCCAAGTTTGTGATGTTGTTGAGGTTCTTGAGCATGAATTATTTTAAGAATAGCTTCATCACTAGTCAAAGTGGGAATAAAATCATAATACTCAACATCTACTTTGAGATCAAGAATTTGATTACCGTGGTGATCATATTTAGAATGTATCTGATGGACATAGGTGGCCTTGGCATCTAGTGTAATTTCAAGAATAGGAAAAGTACATGGATCAGATACGATTGGTATATTTTTAGTTTCTTTGATGGGAGAAAAATTAGATGTAGTGATGAGATCTATAGGTGGTAGAGAAGACACAATAATCTTTAGAGGTTCTTAATGTATTATTTGTTCTACCACCCATGAAGTATTGATAAGAAGAGAATTAGTAGGACCATGACCTTTGGTATCAAATTCATGATACATGGAAATGGTATGGACATCTTGGTTAAAAGAATGTATTTGAGCTACAATTTTCTAATAATGTTGAACATCCAAGTCTCAAGATTGATCTTAGGCCATTATGTAATTATCATCATAGGTTAGAGAAATTGTACATGCTTGAGATTCAGGGGGAGTTTCAAAAGGTGAAATCCAAATATTACTAAATTTTCATAGAGACATGATTAGAGGGTCTTGAAATAATTTGGCCAATCCATAATCATTATAGGTGAAGGCATCTTCTGGTAAAGAAGGTTCTTATGCATCACACAAAGGGGGAAAATTAGTCATCTCATCAATGAGAGGAATAGTGTGATCATGAGGTAATAAAGAAGGAGGAAGCCACTCTGAAATATGAAGATGTAGCTTAGTAGTGTTTCAAGTATGTTGCAAGTCATTAGGTTCATCATAATTTAAATTATCAAGAGTGACTTGTAGATTGAGATTGATGTTTATGAACTTGGGTAAGGGAGAACTATTGATGGTAAGAATGGTAGGAATGTGATATTAAGATTTGGGAGAAGTTGAATACTCTAAGGGTTGGGATCAACCTCATGCTTATACCATTTTCCATTATGTAATAATTTGATGTATTGGATATCATAAGAAGTAATGGACCTTATTTTATGAGTCCAAAGGTGACCAAGGAGCATGTTATGAGATAATGGAAAATCAAGGACCATAAGTTTAATTTAAATGTACTTAGGTCTTATTTTTAGAGGAAGCCAAATACAACCAAGTGGCTTTTGATTAGTTTTATCAAATCCACAACAGGTAAGGCAGCTTTGCTTGAGATGATACTTATTATATCTAAGTTGTTGGATAAGCCAAAAAGATGTCACATTAATAACATAGCCTTCATCAACTAAAAATTTATGGATAAGGGTCATATTAATGGTTGTTTTAATGAATAGTGGTGGATCATCAACACAAAAAAGGATTTCATCATTAATCATGTCTTTTTCAAGAAATTCAATGGATGGTTTGGAAGAAGGACACATGGTTTCAATGGTATGCATGTTGGTAGGTTGAGATTCAATAGAGGGTGGTTATTCATCTATAGAAGAGGGATCTTTAATTTCTTTTAATTTTTGCATAAAGAACTTACGATGATAAGGGGAAGTATGAACTAACTCCATGAGTGGAATATTTCAAGGCATAGAGTTAAGTTCTTCGAGAAAGTTCCAATGAGATTTAGAAGAAGAATTGGTGTGAGTTTTGGAAGGTAAGGTAGATTTTGAAGGAATAGAATTTATTGGGGATTTGAAAGGAGGAAGTAGTTCCTCATGAGATTTTGAAGCTAAATTAGTGGTTGTAGTATCTTTAAGAAGTTATTCTTCTAAAGATGGCTTCTTAGGTTTGGTGAGAAGATCTTTGTGAGATGGTTTATGATAAAAATTGACCTTATAGGTGTTAACATATTGAGAATTATTTTAATATTGGTCATATTTGGTATAAATGGCACAAACATCCTTGACATTTTGTTGATTATTAGTTATGGAAAAATATTTTTGGTTATTAGAAGAAGCTTTAGAAACCTATCATTTTTGAGAAGTAATGTTGTACTCTTAATGATGAAGATTGATCATGGCTTCTGTATGAAATCAGAATTACATGATGTACATGAATTAATCTTGGATCAAATAAGATATAACACATCTACACTTTTGATTTGGTATAAACTTGTTAAGAAAGATCATGACCAAATGGGGATCTATTAGACCTGGTTAGGGGATCACTTGTATCACTTGTCACAACATATCATGCTAGGAAGGATTTCAAAGCCTACAGTCTAACACAATCACACAACAACCTTAAAAGAGTCCTATGATTTGATATTTCACTTATGCTAATAAACAAGAAAGTAAATTATTCTAATAACAAGAAAAGTAAACTAATCTAGTACACACCAAAGCTTGTGGTACAAAGTGGGGGTTAGAACAAAATAAATAAACAAAAATTAAACTAAACATGCATAGGAAACATATACTCACATTAATGTATATGTAATCTTAATACATGGAAGAGAAGAATACATACTGCATTATCTATCTACTCTTATAAAGGAGAAATAAAAGGAATACTTACCTTTGAAGATGAAACTATTGAGCCTCCATATCTCCCTTGGCCAAGGTGCTTTGTAAGATATTCTTGTGGTTTGTAAAGATAACCAAGATAAATTAGCTCTAGGATACACAACCTACCTAAGCATCCAAAATACTTCTCCACAAGACAAGATCAGAGCTCTAAAGAAAGTACTAAACCCTAAAGCTTTATTCTTCAAGTAGAATGGTCAATAAGAAGATGTTTATTCATACTTCTTCAATTAATTCAACTCTCTTTTATGAAATAGTGGTAAATGACCTTGTATATATAGGAATATCTTACTTAAATGTTTTTGGACATGTTGGTTGTACTAGGTTGATTGGGTTGACCTATCATGTTTTCAGGCTAACTCACTAGGTATGTACTAGGTCAGTCAGGAGGTTAAAAATCCAAAAGAGCTAAAATGTCCCCAAAACACATTATGTCAACCAGGTTGACCTGGTTTGCTAAATAGGTCAAAAGGGTAACAAGGCAAGAAATGAAGGAATAAATCATGATAATGACTAGAATGGTTAAGCAGGAGAGAAATAAGCTTAGGGTTCAAGGTTTTAGGAGATAAGTGTGTAGATGGTAAGTGGCAAAAGGAACAACAATCTTAAAAAGCACTAATGGTCTGCCCACCCCTTTCCTAGTGTACCCCTTAAGGCATGCATTCAAAGAGATAGAGACTTGATAGGTTTCTGTAAGATATAAAGTGTCAGTAATTAGTAACTTTTTTAAAATATTATGTATATATATATATATATATATATATATATATATATATATATATATATATGCCTCAAATGAATTTCATCACATGTCATGTAAGTACAACATGGGATGGTACTTTAAAGATAGAACATGATAGCACATAACACTAATGCTAAGTGCAGTATAGTAAGAAATAAATAAGGTAAATGAAATAACTATATTGAAAAAAACATACCTTTAACTTACCTTAGTGTTGTAGATAAAGAAGTAGACTGCAATAGATGTGAAGGCATCTAATGTAGAGTACATTAGGTGAACCTATAGAAGTTAGTGCAAAAAAAAGCCAAAAATTGAATTTTTTAGAAGATAGGCATATAGTAATGGAAAAGAATCTCTATGTCACCATGATTCTAATGCATTTTATGGTTTGCAAAATGGATAAGTAAAAACAAAGGTAGAGGTAAAACAAAGAATCTGCCTAAAAATAAATGAAGAATTTGAATTACTGAAAAGTGGT